>ONZH01026721.1:0-50000 GCA_900303285.1 Rhinella marina
AAAAGATAAAACATGTTTGGTGTGTAAAACTATATTAGATGCAAGAGAGCCACTTTGTTACTGTCTGCTTAGCTCACTCTGGCTCTCTGGGTGAGGATTCCACAGCAGGAAGGAGGTGTTCACAGACACTGCAGGCTGCCAGACTGATGACTCATACTATCCTCATGAACGAGCTCGCAAGGACTGAGCTCTCAGTGTGATGTCATAAGGAGGTGTGGTTAGCCTTCACTCAAACTGCCTAAGCCCGCCCAGCCTTAGAAGCAGGAAACCAGGAAGTGAACAGCAGAGCTGCTAGAGGTGAGGCTGAAATAGCAAGATGAGAATACCCCTTTAAGCAAATGGATTAGTCCCATCAGTTCTGCAACTGGGTCCCCAAAACTGAGGACATGACCCCTGCTGCTTGATTGACAGGACCTGACAATCAGTGTAGCAGAAAGCACAGAGGATCTGGTTCCCTAGAGCAGTGACTCCGCCTATACCACAACACTTCCAGGCAGCCCTGCACAAAAAGTTGAAAGAGCAGCCTGTTAGGCAGGAGATCAAGCAGAGAGAGGCGTCCTCAGCTTTGGGGACACCTTGTCACAGGTCCAGAACTCTGCCTATCTCTTAAAGGGGTTGTCCAAGTTATTTTTTTGTTCTTTATATGTTTCTAACTTGTCAGGTATAACAACTTTCCCATATACTTTGTGTTTCTAAAGCTGCTGGTTTCTCAGAGTTGACTGAGGGTCACATGACCTGTGATGTCACCTTATCTCTCTGCTCTGTGATGTTTCGTGCACAAGCCTCAGAGTTCAGATAACAGTCTGTACACGAGACGTCACTGGCCACGCCCCCTTTCTTTGCCAGGCTCCTGCTATCTTCTCTCTCCCTGGTTTCCTTCAGATAAAACATTAACCCCTTCAGCCAGAACACACTGAGGGCTCAAGGCTTTATAACAAACAGTAGCTACAGTAGTGAGAGGAGACAAATGCTTGGGCTAGGAGCTATATGAGAATTGTATTGTACAAGAACAGGTAGGGAGAAAATTCCTGTATGTATTAGCAGTGTCATTGTACAGGTGGGACTTGTAGTCCTACACATACAACATGCTGCTGAGTATTCCAGCAGGCAGACATGTCACTCAGCACTTGTATTCATTCCCTTTGCAGAGGAGGGGGGAGGGGCAGAGATTGTTGTTATTGCATGTAAACAAAGACCAGAAGAGAACCAGGGAAATTAGGAAATATGGATTTTTTTTTTGCCTAAAACTTGCTTAACTTAGTTATATATTGCTGCCCATCAGATTTACAGTGCTATATATTTTTTGTCATAACTCGGACAACCCCTTTAAGTCTGAGCCATTCTTATTGTGGTTCACACTGCAGTAAAAAGTCGAGATTATAGTGTGAACACGAAGGCAAACCCATTCAGCACCTAAGGCAGCATCCAAATACTAAGTGGCACCTAATTCACCACAGGGTAAATATAAAACCGTCTCTTATGGTCAACAGAGAAGATTTTCGCCACCAGAGAACAGCCAATGAGCGCTTCCGCAGCTGTCACCAATCTTCCTGCAGAATCGCTCCAAGCGTCTCTTTCATTGGTTGCGTGAATACGTCGATTAGCACGTGACCTCGGAGCCGCCCGCTGCAACTAAAAACTTCCCGCCAAGCAGAATCGCGCGGGGAGAAGCGGCCGGAAGAGAGAACAGGTATCTTACAAGCCGAACGGTTCGTTGTTAAAATGCCCGGTAGAGGAGTAGCGGGAACAGACGAGACGGGGGAGAAGATGAGGCAGCATTTGACAGGTAATTTGCACTGTGTTATATTCGGGGGGGAAAGCTGCTTTACTTCCACCTTGTGTGTCCTGCCGGGTGTGTGGCCTCGTCTCATATTTAGCAAAAATACTAAAACTGTGTATATTGTACTTTCTACTCCCTTGGCTTTGGTAATCAAAGAAGTATGTCCAGGCTTTATAGTTCTTTGAGCGCTGCTATAGTTTGAAAAGGTTCCTTTGTCGGTGTCCTCTGCTTTCAGAAGCCACAATGTCAGGATTTCATTGGTTTGCTTTGAACCTTATTTATACAGGGCAGAAATTGGTGTTACCTGGAGGGCACCTGCATAGTGCACAGAACTTTAACAGTGAATTATTTGTCACTCTTTAGCATGCGCCATTCCGGTTTTTCTGTTTGATTCGGAGACCATATTGAGGTTCACATAAGTCTGTATTGCAGAAACTAATCCGAATGTCCACCTGAGCATTAGGGTTAGTAATATTCATGTTAGGCTACTTTCATATTAGGGCTTCCTGCAAAAAAGCAGGCGTAAATATTTTGTCCGACAGCATGATGTAAAACATAATTGAAATCTGATGGACCATCTTATAGTTAATAAGGTCTGCCTTTTGTCATAAGCAGTGCTTCTCTCCCCCATTTTGTGTTCCTCTACCAGAATACAAAAGTTGAATGTAAGCTGTATAGGTAAGCCAACTAAACTAACAAGAAGTGTCTTAGCTCCCTTCTAGCGCTTCGTCCCTTCTTTCCCACTGTAATAGCCCTCATACTGCTATGTTAACAGAAAGTCACAGCTTTTGAAATGCAGAGATGAAGTGTGCTTTAGGCCTGACACATGAGTTCAATATGAGAAACTCTGCTTGTTAATGTGATTTTCCGTGCTGACATCTGCTCCTCTGACAGAATTATACTGGTTTATAATGCTGTGTCCTTGAAAGTCCTGGGATCCTAACATAATGCTGTTGGTGCAATTCAGTAAATTAGACCATATCCTGTTCTTGTCTGTTTTGTGGGCAAGAATAGGCATTTGTAATATATTGTGGGCCCTGCAGAAAGTGAAAATGCGAGAGGAACTCGGCTGGTATTTGTGTTTTGTGGATCTGCAATTTGCAGACAGTTGTGTGTGTGTGAGGCATTATGCTGTGCGATCCTGTCAGGTTAGCAGAGGTCAGAACGGGAGCTTTCACTGCCACCTGCTGCGAGTTTATGGCGTTGAACTCCATTGTCTGGGCTTAATGGGCGTTTCTGGTGCTTTTTATGTTGATGGTGTATCCCCAGTATAGGCTATCAGTATCTCAATGGTGGATGTCAATCACCCTATACCCCAATGATCAGCTGTTCTACAGTATCATTTGCGCTGAAACTACACAACTCTGTCCATTGTGCAGTGCTGATCTCATTCACTTCAGTAGGAACACTGCTGCAATTATCAACTCTGTAGTTCTGGCAACTACATGGACCAAAATTCTACAGATGAGCTTGGTAGTGCTTCTGTGGCCTTCCACTCTTTGTCTCTGCTCCGTATCTTATGGATTGCAGATCCATTCAAGTGAATGGGTCTGCATCCGTGATACGCAGTGCTAGACAGGGCTGTGGAGTCGGAGTCGGTCACCATTTTGGTGGAGTCGGTATAAAATGGACCGACTCCTAAAATATATAATGAATTGGTACATTTAGTTCAGTGCTGAATATAAGAATTTGTGAAAATGATGAAATGTTCTATTCCTGATCTAAGGATTTAGGCTTTTAGTTGAGATGACTGTGTACTGCCCTTTATGTCCAGTGCATGTTCTCTCTGTATGCTTTATGTTTCCTCTGAGCTAATGTTTGGAGAGGTTAGCTGCTCTCATGGCTTCTATCTGCTGATGTAAAACACCTAGAGCCTTATGTATGAAAACTGTCTAGGTGTAGAAGTTTTTGTTGCCCATAGCAACCAATCAGAGCTCCCCTTTCATTTCATATAGTGCTCTGGAGAAATGAAAGGGGAGCTCTGATTGGTTGTCTGATGGAGGCGCATTCTGCCGATCTGAGGTCTGATGGGGGCGCATTCTGCCGATCTGAGGTCTGATGGGGGCGCATTCTGCCGATCTGAGGTCTGAAGGGGGGCGCATTCTGCCGATCTGAGGTCTGATGGGGGCGCATTCTGCGATCTGAGGTCTGATGGGGGCGCATTCTGCCGATCTGAGGTCTGATGGGGGCGCATTCTGCCGATCTGAGGTCTGATGGGGGCAAGGGATTGTTAGTTTAGTGATGTAAAAGCTGGGGACAGATTTCCTTTAACATAGGAGACCCCTTTTGTACTCCTATTAATCCTATATTTTACTGCATTATGTGGTAGAGTATTTAGAGTAGGGCATGTAGAAAGTCTATTGTACTGTACTTAACAGCATAGATGATCTAGCAGTTTATATAGTCATCGTGCTAATACAGTATTATAACTACAACTAGTAGTATGTGCCTGTGAAGTTGGAAACGTGCGTTTGGGAAGCCAATAAGTGGGGGCCCACTCAAGTATGTTTCGCCCCCCCATGTGCTTAACCTCTAGCTATGCCTCTGATTAGGCCCTAAGTGAGCTGTACCCAGAGAAGCCTGATAGATTACAAACTGTTTTTGTCATGACTTATCTGTACTATTGATTTTATGCAAATTTGTTTAAAGTTATCACTTAAGCATGCTCCATGTATGAGGGAGTAGGAGTCGGGGTGAGGGGAAATTGAGGAGTCGGGGCTTTGGCTTACCGACTCCACAGCCCTGGTGCTAGATCCGTCTCATAAAGGAAACAAGCGGCACCTAATGGACCATTTGAATATAATGCCATCCTCCAGCGCTTTACAGACATTAGTATTAAGCTGTCCCCAATGTGAATCACAATCTAAGGTCCCTATCCGTATGTCTTTGGAGTGTGGGAGGAAACCCACGCAAACACAGGGAGAACATACAAACTCAATGGTGCTAATCGATGATTGCGTCGGTCTATTACACCAGCTGATGCAAAATATACTTATTGTCAGCACATCCCTGTACACACGGGGCAACATGCTGCCAAAGCGATAAGCTGTCAAACAAGCTCAAATGTTAGCTGATCTGCAGCACAACTACAAGGACAATTTATCAGAAACAAATGTTCCTGTGAATGCTAATTTGCGTGATAATCAGTCACTGTCATAGGCCATTTAAGCTATAGTCTTATCAAACTGAGACTAGTGTAGTTTGTCATTGAACCCTCAGGAGGCCAGAGATGGACAGCTCTGACTGAGTTCAGTGAACTGAAGGAAAAAAAACTTACATTTTTAATAAAGACCAATTGGAGAAATGGTTTGTAGCCCCAAGTACCAAGCAATTATGATTAAAAAAAATAAAACAAAAACAAACTATATCTATATCCTTGCAAGCGAATGAGCCGTAACCCAGCAGGAACAGGCTAGTATGCCTCCCTCCATAGGTCCAGCCAAGTGCCAAGGTCTGCCCGAAAGCTCCTGAAGATGGAAAGCAAGCTATGGTGTAAACTTTGGATGGAGCTTTGCAAAAATAAGCCTGGAGGAAAATTTCTACAAATACTTGGTTACTATTTTATCCTAGGGTTACACAATTCCATTTAATGACAGCGCACACACACTTTGCAATTACCATATTTATCGCTATATAAGACACACTTTTTCACCCGAAAGTGGGGGAAATATGGCCATGCGTCTTGTAAAGTGAATACTAGTGGGCACTTCCATTATGGAAGCGCTCACTAGTATACATTAGGTGCCGGAAGCGGGTAAGATACTTACCCTGCCTGGTATTCTTGCTGGGTCCGGCTCTCCACTGTCCTGACCTCGTACAGTGTCAGGACGTAGTGCGCGCACTATGACCTGACACTTGCACGCAGTCAGGTGACAGTGCAGCACCGGCAGGAAAAGACAGAGGAGCGCAAGAGAGGTAAGTGAAGTTTGTTGTTTTGGGCTGATCTGGGGTCTGAAATAGGTGATGGGGGGGGGGGGGGGTGTCTAAAAAGTGCTGATCTGAGGTCTGATGGGGTCTGAAAGGGCTGATCTTTGGGTCTGACATGGAGGGCTGATATGGGGGTGAGATGTGAAGATCTGATTTTTTTTTTTTTTCTTTTTCCTACTCTGATCCAAAGTTCTTGGTTATTACAGAAGATTCTAGGCGAAGAGGTAATGGACTTGTTAGATATGCAGATATTGATTCCTGTACCTCAAGATAAAAAAAAAAAAAATATTCCATGGTATCTGGGTTCTCAAATCAAATGGAAAATTGTTTGATAAACTTAAAAATGCTAAACAACCTCATACATTACGAGAGATTCAAAATGTCTATAAAATCATAGTAAATCTTTATCAAGAAGGGGTACATGGCCACTTTGGACCTGAAAGATGCATACTTATCCACATACCTATCCATAAGTTTTAAATATTTGAGGGTAGCCGTATTCATAAAGGGCACACTGAAACATTTTCAGTTTTATGCACTTCCCTTTGGAATAACAAGGGCTCCAAGGCTAATCGCTAAAATAATGGCTTGGTTAAGGAAGTTAAACATTGTGATTGCCCATATCTAGACGATATGCTGCTGATTACAAAGACAAAGAAAGAGTTAAATTTTCACATTTCCCAGAAATAGCAAACAATTTTCTCAGCTGGATTGGTTCATAAACCGGGAGAAATCTTTGTGCTTGGTTGCCTGCCTCTTGGCCATGGGGGGCCTGGTTGCCTGCCTCTTGGTTATGGAGGGCCTAGTTGCCTGCAGGCCTTCCTGGCTGAATGCATTTGTTTTTTTTATTTTTTTTGTTTGGGTGAATACCATTTCCTGCTTGGTTGAATGTCCATGCCTGGCTGGGTGGCGGCCTTTGGGTCTATGCCTGAAAATGCTCTCTGTGAGCCTGGGCCTGTGTAGCTGGCTGCATTTGAGCCTGGGTGGTTTAAAAAAACAAACAAAAGGACTGTGTGATGGGGTGACTAATATCATGTGCATCTATACCTGTGTAACTGACTGCTTTTGTGTTTATAGAATCGTAAATGGCACCATTTTTCAACCTTAAGGACCAGGCCAAATTTTCCCTTTCATCTTCCATGACTGCATACCATGAGAGATGACCCACCTCCAACCAGGTAGGGACAGGAAGAATAAATTTGACCCTCCTCCGGCTCCTCCTCAGTGTCTTCCTGTCCCTCCAGTGGGAGAAGGATCATTCCTCATGGCAGTTCTCTATGGGGGCCGTTTTTGTGAAGGCAGGCAGAAGTGGCTAGTTTATTATTTTACTATGCCTACACCACATGAGGCAAGTGTTTGCATGTATCACCTGCAGCTGTAAGTCTCTCTGGCAGGGGTGCTAATTATATTATTCTAAGCTAACCCCTTTACTTCAGTTTTGTCTCCCTCTCTCCTGGTATGTGTGCAGAGTGAGAAGGATGTTTCTCAGAGAGCAAAAACTAGTCCTAAAACTAGGAAATGTTTGTGTGCTGTAAGACTGCCTGAGACCTATAATAAGAAATTATGCAGAAAATGTACTTCCAATATGGCTAAAGACTTAGTTCCATGTATTAGGGAGGAAATGCGTTCTGCTTTAGAGGAAAATCCAGTTTCCAGGTCTGGTCCCTCTACTTCTAAAAATAGAGAGCAAAAATTGCCCTGTTTGGGGTCTTCCTCCTTAGATTCGGATCAGGATCTGATACAGAGTTTAAAAGTTTTTTTTTCTTCTGAGGACACTAAAGAAGTTTTTAAGGCGGTCCGGGCTACCATGAACCTTTCAGATGAGAAAGTTCAGAGGTCAGTCCAGGATGAGATGTTTAGTGGACTGGAATAAAGAAAGTGTTTCCAGTCCATAAAAACATGCACGATCTAATTAAAAGGGAATGGAAAGCTCCGGATAGGAAGCTGTTCATTCCCAAGACTGAGATGGAGGCTGCCTTTTAGTAGTGAGCACGAAACCTTCTTAGCTCCTATCCCAAGGTTGATGTATCCCTTTCCAAGTTGGTATTAGGGGTCTAATGCATTACCATTTGAAGATCTCTTAAGGAACCCATTGGATTAAAAGGTGTACTCTACCTTAAGGAAAACCTGGGATTCTGCTGCGGCCCTCTTTAAGCCTAACTTGGCCTCCACTTCTGTGGCTAGGTCTCTTAAAAGATGGCTTCAACAGCTGGAATCCCTTGAGGGTACTCCATATGACACTTTAAAAGATTCATTCCCCCTGTTAAAAGCGGTGGATTTATCTGACTCCACTGCTGAGCCAGTAAGGATGGCGGCTAGAACCACTGGCCACCAGTCGTGGCTAGAAGGGCCTTCTGGTTGAAATCATGGACGGGGGACACCAGTTCAAAAATGAAATTGTGTACCCTTCCATTTCTTGGTAACTTAATGTTTGGCCAAGTTTTGGAAACTATCTTGGAAAAAGCAGCAGACTCCACAATCTTTCCCTCAAGATACTAATAAAAGGAAATTTCCCTTTCGGAAAACTAAAAAAGGAGGTTCCTTTCAGTCTAAAAGATCAGTCAGACAGGGACAATGGCCCAGAGAAAAAAAACTGGTAGAGGAAGAGGTTTACACCCAAAAGTTTGGAATCCTCCAAACAATGACGCCAGGCTTCAGGTGGGAGGAAGGCTAAAAAATTTTTTCAAAGGTATCGGAAGAGATTACCGTAAACCCTTGGGTTTTAAATATCTTGTCAGAGGGCTATGACATCTCTTTCCGGCTTCCTCCTGCAAAGGATGTTTTCAAAATGACTCCAATCCAGAGGATGGGATTTTAAATTTATTAAAACAAAAGGTTATAGTTCCGGTCCCTTCTCAACAACAAGGTAAAGGTTATTACTCTACAGTGTTTCTGGTGAGAAAACCAAGTGGGAAGTTCTGCCTGATAATAAACTTAAAAAAACTAAACAAATTCATCAGATACGAAAGATTCAAAATGGAGACCATAAAGTCCACTATAAGCCTTCTCAAAGAAGATTATATGGCCTCTATAGATTTAAGAGATGCATATTACCATATTCTGGTATGCGAAAAAGCCCAAAGTTTTGCTATGCATCGCAGTGTTTCTAGGGAAAGATCTGCGTCATTTTCAATTTCAGGCCCTCCCTTTCAGAATTACCTCTGCTATGAGAGTATTTACAAAGGTGATGATAGAGGTAGTGGCCCACCTAAGGAGACGAAATATCAGTCATTTCCTATTTGGACGATCCTCTAATCATAGGGAGCTCAGTAGAAGATCTAGAAAACGGTCTTTTCCAGGCCTGTCAAATATTGTACAAAACAGGCTGGATAGTAAATTGGGAAAATTCGAACCCTTGCCCTTCCCAAAGGTTGATTTTCTTAGGGGTCTTACTAGATTCCGTTCTTCATAAAACCTTTCTGCCCGATCAAAAAGTGTCAGAGGTGATAGAAAAGGTTGCAAATTTTCAAAAACTTTCCTCCTGCTCGGTCAGGGAGGCTATGAGACTGTTAGGCACCCTAACCTCAGCTCAGTTCCACACACGTGTTCTTCAACAATGGTTGTTAAAAAAACTGGAACAGGAGTCAGGACTCCTTGGAGGAAATAATTCAAATATCTCCCCTAGTAAAACAGTCCCTACAATGGTAGTCAATTTCAGGTCATCTGCAGAAAGGAATTCCCTGGAGTCTGGGTCTTTTGCAGGTTGTGACGATGGACGCAAGCCTGTGCGGATGGGGAGCCTTTTGTTCTCAGCTTTCTGTTCAGGGGAAGTGGTTCAAACAACAATCCCTATCGTCAAACATGAGGGAATTGTTAGCAGTTTGGGAAGCGCTAAGAGCTCTATCCCGAAGTATAGTGGGAAAAGATGTCCAAATAAGATCGGACAACACAACAGTGGTAGCTAAATCATCAAGGAGGTACAAGTATGGATCTAAGCTTAGTGACAGAAAAATTTTTCTCCTGGGTAGAAAGTCAGCTAATATCTTTGTCCGCAGTACATCTAAAAGGATCTCTAAATGTAAAAGTTGACTTCTTATTTTTTATTTTTTTTGAGCAGGGTAAAGCTAAAATCTACCGAGTGGAGCCTGGAAAAACAGGTTTTTCACCAGATTGTGGAAATGTGGGGTCTGACTCAGGTGGATCTCTTCGCCTCTGCAAAAAATGCGAAGCTCAAGAGATACTTTTCTCTAGACCCTTCCGACGGCAACATAGGGGTAGGCGCACTGTCCAAAAACTGGGACTTTTGTCTTGCTTACGCCTTTTCCACTAATTGCCAGAGTTCTGAAAAAATCTGTCAGGACAGAGCCCATGTAATACTAATAGCCCCAGTATGGCCAAAAAAATCTTGGTTCCCGCTGTTGAAATGTCTCTGTCCAGAGTCCATGGGTCCTTCCCTGGAGGCAAGACCTTCTGTCGCAGGGTCCAGTATTTCATCCCAGGATAGAAAGTCGGCACCTTGCGGCCTGGAAGCTGAAAGGGTGATGCTAAAATTCAAGGGGCTTATGGATGCCATAATAGGAAGGAGGTTACCTCAAAATTCACTTGAAAATCTGGAAGAGATTTTGCATTTGGTGCATACAGTCCAAAAATTCTGTATTAGGTTTTTTCAGTCAGGATTTGAGAAAGGGTTACGTCTAGAGATGAGCGAACGTGCTCATAGTAACATAGTAACATAGTTTGTAAGGCCGAAAAAAGACATCTGTCCATCCAGTTCAGCCTGTTTTTCCTACAAGTTGATCCAGGGGAAGGCAAAAAAAACCCTGTGAGGTAGAAGCCAATTTTCCTCACTTTAGGGGGAAAAATTCCTTCCCGACTCCAGTCAGGCAATCAGAATAACTCCCTGGATCAACGACCCATCTCTAGTAACTATAACCTGTAATATTATTACCCTCCAGAAATACATCCAGGCCCTTCTTGAACTCTCTTAGTGAACTTACCATCACCACCTCCTCAGGCAGAGAGTTCCATAGTCTCACTGCTCTTACCGTAAAGAATCCTCTTCTATGTTTATGTACAAACCTTCTTTCTCCAGGCGCAGAGGATGTCCCCTCGTCACAGTCCTCGGGATAAATAGATGATGGGAGAGATCTCTGTACTGACCTCTGATATGTTTATACATAGTTATTAGATCTCCCCTCAGTCGTCTTTTTTCTAAAGTGAATAACCCTAATTTTGATAATCTTTCTGGGTACTGTAGTCCACCCATTCCAGTTATTACTTTAGTTGCCCTCCTCTGAACCCTCTCCAGCTCTGCTATGTCTGCCTTGTTCACAGGAGCCCAGAACTGTACACAGTACTCCATATGTGGTCTGACTAGTGATTTGTAAAGTAGCAGGACTATGTTCTCATCACGGGCATCTATGCCTCTTTTGATGCAGCCCATTATCTTATTGGCCTTGGCAGCAGCTGTCTGACACTGGTTTCTACAGCTTAGTTTGCTGTTCACTAAAATTCCTAGGTCCTTTTCCATGTCAGAGTTACCCAGTGCTTTACCATTTAGTATGTACTGGTGACTTGCATTATTCCTTCCTATGTGCATAACCTTACATTTGTCAGTGTTAAACCTCATCTGCCACTTTTCTGCCCAAGCCTCCAGTCTATCCAGATCCTGCTGTAGCAGTGCACTGTCCTCCTCTGTGTTAATTAGTTTACACAGTTTAGTGTCATCTGCAAAAATTGATATTTTACTGTGCAAGCTTTCTCGTAACGAGCACTGTAGCGCTCGGCTCCCCTGCACTCGCATGGGCGCAGGCATCCGGATCCGCCCTCCTCACCCGACGGAAGCGGATGCCTGCGCCCATGCGAGCGCAGGGGAGCCGAGCGCTACAGTGCTCGTTACGAGCACGTTCGCTCATCTCTAGTTACGTCCTAATACGCTGAGAGTCCGTATATTAGTACTAAGTTCAGTATTTGATGAAAAAATAGCTGACCTTCCATGGTTTATTAGTTTCCTTAAAGGTGCAGATCAGTGAAGACCCTTTCTTAGACCTAGGGTGCCCACTTGGGACCTTAATTTAGTTCTATCTGGGTTAATAGCGCCCTTTGAACTGATGTCTGATGCATCCCTAAAATTTCTTACAATAAAGACCTTGTTTTTGGTGGTGGTTACATCCGCTCATAGGGTAAACGAGATTCAGGCCTTAAAAATATCGGAACCATTTTGTACGATTTTTCCTAACAAGAACATTTTTAGTTTGGATCATTCCTTTCTCCCTAAGGTAGTTTCCAGTTTTCAGACAAGAAGAGATAGTTGTTCCTTCCTTCTGCTCAGATCCAAAAACCGAAGGGGAAATGAGTTTTCACAAACTGGATGTACATAGGGCTATTTTGTATTATCTTGAGGCTTCAAAATTTTTTAGGAAGACTATTTGTTCGTACAGTTCCTGGGTGCTCATAAAGGGCATAGGGCCACTAAAGATTCCCTCTCGAGATGGATAAAAGTGGTTATTGTGGAATCATACAAATCTTCGGATTTGGATCCTCCCAAGGGGTTGAGGGCCCACTCCATGAGATCAGTTTCTACATCGTGGGTGGAAAAGGCAAATGCAACAATGAAACAAATTTGTAATACAGCAACATGGGCGAGTCCACATACGTTTATAAAACATTGTAGGATTGATACAAGGGCTAGTCAGGACATTTCTTTTGGTAGGAAAGTTTTACAAGCCATTGTCCCTTCCTAAGCTGTATAATGTTATAACTCATGGTATGCTGTCATGAAGGATAAAAGGGAAAAACCATATTACTTACTGGTAATTTCCTTTTCATGAATCCTCCATGATGGCATGGGTCTCTTCCCAAACCCCCCCCCCCCCCCCCAGTGTGAATGAGGAAAAAGAATAGGAGGAGGAGGAGGGTCAAATTTATTCTACCTGGTTGGAGGCGGGTCATCTCTCTTGGTATGGTTTTTGAAAATCTGAAATGTCACTTTACTGTATATGGAAATAACTTTGGAACACTTATTTATCCAAGCCGAGATTTTCTTGTGACACATTGTAGTACATGAGTGTTAAATTTGAGTCAATATTTGAGTCAACTTTATTAAAAAAAATCTAAATTTCCTTAAAATTTGGAAAATTTCAATTGAATTTCTCTGCTTTTAAGGCACATAAGAATACCTCGCAAAATAGTTACATTTCCCATATGTCGACTTAATGTTGACATCATTTTATAAATTTGTAACTTAAGACATTAGAAGGCTTAGAATTGTAGAAGCAATTAACCTTTTTGTAAAATTACCGTATTTTTCGTTTTATAAGACGCACCCGATAAGACGCACCCCAGATTTTAGAGTAGGAAAATAAGAAAAATATTTTTCATCCGACCTCATTTCAGACCCACCCCATAAATTTCAGGACATCACATCAGACCTCAGATCAGCCACTCAGCCCCCAAATCAGCCCACTGTGCCTCCATCAGACCTCAGATCAGCCCACTGTGCCCCATCAGAACAAAATAAAACAACTTACCTCTCCTGCGCCGTGGCTGTGCTTCGAGTCCGGCGCTCCTCTGTCTTCTCCTGCCGGCGCTGCACTTTCCCCTGACTACATGCAGCGCAAGGTCATACGAGGTCAGGACAGAGGAGCGCAGTAGGGTGAGCAGAGGTCGCAATAACGCCTGTAAAAGCGTCAGACGCCTGTTCAGGCAGTTTTACGCTTTGAAAAAAGGCTAATGCGTATGAATATGCGTTAAAGCTTTTCATGTAGTTAACCCGCACGCTGTGAATCTCATGGGCAGCACAGCAATACTGCTGTTGCACCGAACATCCAATAGCAACGCTCCTTGCTCGTAGGTGTAGGGTTGGCAGCAAGTAAGGAGTTTTATTATGGAGGGAGGCTGCTCATTGGCCAGTTTTGACGCACTGCTTCTCCAGTCCCTGACTGTGTAGGCTAACTAGTGGCTGGCCGAGAAAAGATCCATGGAGACAAGAGAGCAGCCTGTGAGGAGGCCAACTGATGTCTGGGGACAAGCTGATGAGCAGCGGTGGACATCAGAGGTGAGGAGGTGACTGCCAGACAAGAGGTCATCATACCTCTCGGAGTCTTGACACTGGAATGTAAAGTACGTTGCTAAACTCTCCTGTGTGCTGCCTGTGTTAGGTGCTCAGCCAGCGCCTGCTGGTGCAGTGATCAGTGAGAAAACAGGCTGAGCACCTTAACCAGTGGACTCACTGATCACTGCACCAGTAGGCCCTGAAGAACCTACTGGTGCAGGCTGTGGCTCAGGTGCTCAGCCAGTGCCTGCTGGTTAAGTGATCAATGAGTACAGAGGCTGAGTCAGAGGACTCGCTCATCACTGCACCAGCAGGCTCCAGCTCAGGTGCTCAACAAGAGCCTGTGGATTGACTGATCACTGCACCAGCACGTTCTGGCTGAGTGCCTGCTAGTGCAGGTTCTGGCTCAGTTGCTCAGCCAGAGCCTGCAGCGAGTCAGTGTATTTGCCTCATATCATCTATCTCATGTTTTGCAGTGCTCTTTGTATCGTGTATTTTTATTTATTTTTTTGCCCCATCAGCATCATCCCAGCAAAGATATTTCTGTACTGCTCGATCATCTCATATGTGGGCACTGGATCTACACAGCAGAACGTTGTGGAGATAATCATGGTGCTGATGGGCCAATGTAATACTGGAGATGCAGAGCACTGATAACTTGCCCTTTTGGCTGCGTTCTATTTTAAATATGGAGAAAACACGAGTTTTTAAATTGCACAAAAGTCAGAAATGTAAAATTGTCTAAATTTGCTATTTATCTACAGAAGACTAGTAACGGTTTCCTGCATAAATGGCAAACTCTTAACGTTATTTAGGCCTATGTGAATATATATATATATATATATATATATATATATATATATACACTCTTAAATTTTCGTACTCCTCCGGCTGAAAATACTCCTCAAAAACGATAAGAGGAGTATTTTTACTCTTTCGGAAAAAATGTAGCGCAACCTCTGAGGGTGAGTATGTTTCCCCGCTCCTGGCACCTATTACATACTAGTGAGCGCTTCCATAATGGAAGTGTTCACTAATATTCGCTTTATTAGACGCACGGCCATTTTCCCCCTACTTTTGAGGGGGAAAAGTGCGTCTTATAAAGCGAAAATACGGTATGTTTTACTTTTACAGAGTCAAAAAAATAAAAAATAGCCATGACAGCATAAAAAAGTGCGTATTTCGACAGTATCAACACTGGATCACCAATGTAAACATGTCACAATACTTAACCCCTTCAACCCCGGGCCTGTCTTCACCTTCCTGCCCAGGTTATTTTTTGCATGTCACTTTATGTGGTAATAACTTTGGAACGCTTTTACTTATCCGGGCCATTCTGAGATTTTCTCGTCACATATTGTGCTTCACGACAGTAGTAAATTTGTGGCAAAATATTTTTATTTATAAAAAAAATTCCAAATTTACCAAAAATTTGGAAAAATTAGCAAATTTCCAAATTTCAATTTTTCTACTTTCAAAATACATAGTAATACCTCCAAAAAGTTATTTTACATTCCCCATATGTCTACTTTATGTTGGCATCATTTTATAAATGTCATTTTACTTTTTTAGGACGTTAGAAGGCTTAGAAGTTTAGAAGCCATTTTTCAAATTTTCAATAATTTCCAAAACCATTTTTTAAGCACCAAATCAGATATAAAGTGATTTTGAGGGGCTTACGTAATGGAAACCACCCATAAATGACCCCATTTTAGAAACTACACCCCTCAAATTATAAAAAAAAAACTGATGTTACTGTTTCACAAGAATTAAAGGAAAATGGAGGTGATATTTCAAAATTTCACTTTTTTGGTAGATTATTCGTTAATTTTTTTTTCTTGCAACACAGCAAGGGCTAACCACAAACTAAACCTCAATATACATTGCTCTGATTTTCCAGTTTACAGAAATACCCCATATGTGGTGGTAAACGTCTCTATGGGTTTGTGGCAGTGGTCAGAAGGAAAGGAGCGCCATATGAATTTTGGAGGCAGATTTTGCTAGAATGGTTTTTAGGCATCATTTTGTAATTGAGAGACCCTGACGTACCCCTACAGCGGAAACCCTCAAAGTGACCCCATTTTGGAAACTACACCCTTCAAAGAATATATTAAGGGGGGTACTGGCCACTTTGACCCCCTAAGCGTTTTATGGAATTTGGGAACACTTGGCTGTGAAAATGAAAAGTTTCATTTCTTCCGATAAAATGTTGCTTTAGCCCCAAATTTTTCATTTTCCCAAGGGGTAACAGGAGAAAAGCACCCCATAATTTGTTCCCCATTTTCTCCTGAATACGGCAACACCCCATAT
The DNA here is from genome assembly GCA_900303285.1 of Rhinella marina. NCBI lineage: Eukaryota > Metazoa > Chordata > Amphibia > Anura > Bufonidae > Rhinella > Rhinella marina. Next base: position 16,011 of record ONZH01026721.1, read on the forward strand.
GTTGTGGTAAACTGCTGTGGGGGCACATGGCAGGACTCAGAACAGAAGGAGCGCCATATGGATTTTGCAGCACAGATTTTGATGGATTGGTTTGTGGGAGACATTGATTTTTATTTTTTTATTGTCTTATGTGGGGGCTCCTTTTTTGTGGGATGAGGTGACGTTTTCATTGGTTATGGGATACGTAAGACTTTTTGATCGCTTGGTATTATACTTCTTGTGAGTCAAGGTGAAAAAAATAGCTGTTTTGAGATAGATATAGAGATATATATATATATATATATATATATATATATATATATATATATATATATATATCTATATATATACCTATATATCTATCTCTATCTATCTCTCTATCTATCTCTATCTATTATTTATTTATTTTTTACAGCATACACCTGGGGGGCCATATCATCTAATATTTTTATACAGCAGGTTGTTACGGACGTGATACCCAATATGTGTACCATTTTAATTTTTGTTAAATTTTACACATTAGATTTATTTTTGAACAGAATAAACTTTTTTTTTTTTTGTCACCATTTTCCAAGAGCCATATTTTTATTATTTTTCGGGCGATTGTCTTAGGTAGGGTCTCATGTTTTCATTTTTTGCGGGACGAGATGACAGTTTGATTGGTACCATTTTGGGGTACATATGCCTTTTTGATCGTGTGGTATTACACTTTTTGTGAGGCAAGGTGAAAAAAAATGGCTGTTATGGCATAGTTTTTTTAAAAAATTTTTTACAGCATTTGCCTGGGGGGCCATCTCATGTAATAATTTTATAGAGCAGGTTGTTATGGACGCGGCGGTACCCAATATGTGTAACTTTTTTATTTTTGGAAAGTTTTACACATTAAATTTATTTTTGAACAGGATAAAATCTTTTTTTTGTGTTGCCGTTTTCAGAGAGCCATATTTTTTTTTATTTTTCAGGCTATTGTCTCAGGTAGGGTATCATTTTTGCGGCACAAGATGACGGTTTGATTGCTTCCATTTTGGGACATGTTATTAAGGAAATGTTATTTTTTAACTTTTTTTTTTTCCCACTTTATTTAACTTTTGGGGGTCTGATCCCCTTTACAATGCATCACAATACTTTTGTATTGTAATGCATTGGCTGTAAGTGTATTACTCAGTGTAATACATCTATGTAATTCATCTGTATTCAGGATCATAATCCCTGACAAGCAGAGAGGAGGATGAGGCAGCTCTTACCTCAGTGTTGTAAAGTAACTTGTCCTGCTGTGTGATTAGGGCAGGTTTTCTGTGTACTAATAGGACAGCGGCCATTTTATTTCCTTTGATTGCTTCCCAGACCAAACGATCCATTATAAATAATGAAAGGTATTTGGGAATATATTTATAATAAAGTAATTAAGTATTTTCATTTTCTTTAATTCCTGGAGAACCCCTTTAATCTGCGAATATGTCCAGGGGTTTTAAGTCAACAGGTTTTTTCTTTTTTTTTTTTTTTTTTTTTTTTTTTTTTTTTTATGGCAATGGAAACCCCTTTTTGTTTTTTAACTGGGGTAGAACGGCATTTATTAAAGCAACTGACCGCTAAAGGGATGAGCCCTGTATCTCCAGGGGGTCAGTGACTTGTTAGCAACTGGTAGGGATAACTTCGGGAAGGGGTGGGGGCTTGGGTCGGTGGAGAGGCAAAGGATCCCTGAGAGCGAGAATGATCAAAGAGATCTGTATTGGAAAATGAAATATTAATTGCAGTTATGAACGGAAAAGGCGTATAGGTATAGCTAACAACATCCAGCACCTCAATTGAGGCATATTAGAAACCGGTGCTGGTGGCAAGAGTACGGTAGGGTAAGTCATAGAGACATCACTTTGTTTTATCAGGAAAGAGATAAGCTATCAAATTTATTCAAACAGGATCAGGAGATCATAACGATGACCATATAGAGAAAGTAGTTTGTTCATCCGTCGATCTCCCGCCTTTCTGAGGGGTTGGAGGTGGATGGAATTCACTAAGCCTTTGTCTTTTGCTGGAGACAGGAGTTTTCTGGATCCAAGGGCTGTGCTTTGGAAAGCTTGGAAGAGAGGTCTTTATCTTTAGGGTACATTCACACGTCCGTGTGTGTTTTGCGGTCCGCAAATTGCGGATCCGCAAAACACTGACCCCTGCCATGTGCGTTCCGCATTTTGCGGACCGCACATGGCCGGCTCTATAATAGAAATGCCTTTTCTTGTCCGTGGATTCGGACAAGAATAGGACATGTTCTATTTTTTTGCGGGGCCGTGGAACGGAAGTGCGGATGTGGGCGGCACACTGTGTGCTGTCCGCATCTTTTGCGGCCCCATTGAAAATGAATGTGTCCGCACCCGTTCCGTAATTTTGCGGAACGGATGCAGACACATTCTGCGGATGTGTGAATGGAGCCTTAGGCAGTGTCCAGTCCTTGATCTCTAGATTTGAGAGGTTTAGTTTCTTAAGAAAATCGGGTAAGTCCTCTGGGGCTCTGATGGTATAGGTCAGTGATGGCAAACCTTTCACAGACTGAGTGCCCAAACTGCATCCCAAAACCCATGTATTTATCACAAAGTGCCAACATGGCAATTTACCCTGAATACTACAATCCAATACAGTATATCTTCCATGTACTTTATCATTCAGCTATAATATCCTGCCTACATTCAGTGCGCTGCCTGTGTTTTTCATATTGCACCCTGCGCTGATAAAGGGCAGGAGAAGTCTAATGTACCGTATTTTTCGCTTTATAAGACGCACCTGAAGATAAGACGCACCCCAGATTTTAGAGTAGGAAAATAAGAAAAAAATATTTTTCATCAGACCACATATCTGACCCCCCATAAATTTCAGGACATCACATCAGGCCCCCATCAGACCTCAGATGAGCCCCCCCATCAGACCTCAGATGAGCCCAGCGTTCCCCCATCAGACCTCAGATGAGCCCAGCGATTCCCCCATCAGACCTCAGATGAGCCCAGCGTTCCCCATCAGACCTCAGATGAGCCCAGCGTTCCCCCATCAGACCTCAGATGAGCCCAGCGTTCCCACAGACCTCAGATGAAGCCCAGCGTTCCCCCATCAGACCTCAGATGAGCCCAGCGTTCCCCCATCAGACCTCAGATGAGCCCAGCGTTCCCATCAGACCTCAGATGAGCCCAGCGTTCCCCCATCAGACCTCAGATGAGCCCAGCGTTCCCCCATCAGACCTTCAGATGAGCCCAGCGTTCCCCCATCAGACCTCAGATGAGCCCAGCGTTCCCCCACATCAGAAGCCTCACCTCAGATGAGCCCAGCGTTCCCCCATCAGACCTCAGATGAGCCCAGCGTTCCCCCATCAGACCTCAGATGAGCCCAGCGTTCCCCCATCAGACCTCAGATGAGCCCAGCGTTCCCGCCATCAGACCTCAGATGAGCCCAGCGTCCCCCATCAGACCTCAGATGAGCCCAGCGTTCCCCATCAGACCTCAGATGAGCCCAGCGTTTCCCCCATCAGACCTCAGATGAGCCCAAGCGTTCCCCCATCAGACCTCAGATGAGCCCAGCGTTCCCCATCACAGACCTCAGATGAAGCCCAGCGTTCCCCCATCAGACCTCAGATGAGCCCAGCGTTCCCCCATCAGACCTCAGATGAAGCCCAGCGTTCCCCATCAGACCTCAGATGAGCCCAGCGTTCCCCCATCAGACCTCAGATGAGCCCAGCGTTCCCCATCAGACCTCAGATGAGCCCAGCGTTCCCCCATCAGACCTCAGATGAGCCAGCGTTCCCCATCAGACCCTCAGATGAGCCCAGCGTTCCCCCATCAGACCTCAGATGAGTCCCAGCGTTCCCCCATCAGACCTCAGATGAGCCCCAGCGTTCCCCCATCAGACGCTCAGATGAGCCCAGCGTTCCCCCATCAGACCTCAGATGAGCCCAGCGTTCCCCATCAGACCTCAGATGAGCCCAGCGTTCCCCCATCAGACCTCAGATGAGCCCAGCGTTCCCCCATCAGACCCAGATGAGCCCAGCGTTCCCCCATCAGACCTCAGATGAGCCCAGCGTTCCCCATCAGACCTCAGATGAGCCCAGCGTTCCCCCATCAGATCCAGACCTGAGCCAGCGTTCCCCCATCAGACCTCAGATGAGCCCAGCGTTCCCCATCAGACCTCAGATGAGCCCAGCGTTCCCCCATCAGACCTCAGATGAGCCCAGCGTTTCCCCCATCAGCCCTCAGATGAGCCCCAGCGTTCCCCCATCAGCCCTCAGATGAGCCCAGCGTTCCCACCCATCAGCCCCTCAGATGAGCCCAGCGTTCCCCCATCAGCCCTCAGATGAGCCAGCGTTCCCCATCAGCCCTCAGATGAGCCCAGCGTTTCCCCCATCAGCCCTCAGATGAGCCCCAGCGTTCCCCCATCAGCCCTCAGATGAGCCCAGCGTTCCCCCATCAGCCCTCAGATGAGCCCAGCGTTCCCCATCAGCCTCAGATGAGTCCCAGCGTTCCCCCATCAGCCTCAGATGAGCCAGCGTTCCCCCATCAGACCTCAGATGAGCCCAGCGTTCCCCCATCAGACCTCAGACCAGCCCACAGTGCCCCCATCAGACCTCAGACCAGCCCACCAGCGCCCCCATGAGACCACTCTGTGCCCCCATCAGACCTCAGACCAGCTCACAGCGCCCCCATTAGACCAATCTGTGCCCCCATCAGACCTCAGCACCAGCTCACAGTGCCCCCATTAGACCACTTTGTGCCCCATCAGACCTCAGAACAGCTCACAGTGCCCCCATTAGACAATCTGTGTCCCCATCAGACCTCAGACCAGCTCACAGTGCCCCCATTAGACTACTCTGTGCCCCCATCAGACCTCAGATCAGCCCAGCGTGCCCCATAACAATAAAATAAAAAACTTCACTTACCTGTCCAGCGCCCCGGCTCCGCTCCGGCGCTCCTTAGGCTTTCCGGCCCGACGCTGCACTGTCACCTGACTGCGTGCAGCGTCAGGTCATAGTGCGCGCACTACGTCCTGACGCTGTACGCGTTCAGGACAGTGCAGCGCCGGGCCGGGAAGCCTGAGGAGCCGCGGCAGGACAAGTAAGTGAAGTTTTTTATTTTATTGCTATGGTGCACGCTGGTCTGATCTGAGGTCTGATGGGGGGGGGGGTCCCGGCAGCTAAAACATACAAGTGAGCGCTTCCATAATGGAAGCGCTCACTTGTATTCGTTTTATAAGACGCACTGCAATTTTCCCCCTACTTTTGGGGGAAAAAAAGTGCGTCTTATAAAGCGAAAAATACGGTATATTGGTACACCATAGACTTTTTCCAGGGTGCAGGTGCCCACAGAGAGGGCTCGGAGTGCCACCTCTGGCACCCGTGCCATAGGTTCGCCACCACTGGTATAGGTGATGGGTATAGGCAATAAGTAACCCAAAGGGGGGAAAAGCCATCTGTATTTGATATTCCTCTCCCTTGTTAATGGTTGGAGATTGTTATGAAGGTTTAGAGTAAACCTCAATATATCTTGAAAGATCAGGATTTCAGAACAATTGTGAGGTGGTTTTTTTTTTTTTTTTTTTTTTTTTTTTTTTTTAAAGCTGAGGAGGTAACATAAAATGTCCCGAGGGAGTCTCTCAACTGATCTAGGCCTGTATACTCTATGGGCCCTTTGTAGACCCACATCATTGTCTTCTGGAAGGCATAAGACTTCATTGAAAATTGTAGTTAAAATAATAGGGGTTCTGGCATACCTTTGATGCAGAGATTGTTCTTTCTAGATCTGTGTTCAAGATCATCAGTTTGTAGTTTTAGAAGATGCATAACTGTCTGTTGCAACAAGACCAGTTCCTCTCGATGTTCCGTGTGTAAGGAAATTTGAGCATTTGACTCCTCGAGGTTGTCTGTGATTGAAGGCTTGTTTTATGTTTGTTTTTATTCTCAGCCAGTTCTTGTTTCATTGAAGCTGTGAATTCTTTAAATGGAGCCTGTCACCACAATTTGCCCTTATACACTGCTTACATAGCACTGTATCATAACTATACATAAGTCAAATGGTACATTTGTCCTTTTGTTTTGATGTTCACCAGAGACAAAAATGTAATTTTATTTATATGTAAATGAGGGCTTGTAAGTGCCCAGGTGCGGCGTTTGGGCTGTAAGTGCCCAGGCTGCTCTGCCTTCTTCTCACATAACCCCTCCCCAGCCTGTTTCTTGGCCTGCCCTGTAAGCCTCTTGCATCATCCAGTGCACTGGCCGAGTTCCTGCCAGTGCATGTGCACTGCCCACAATGGTCATTACGGTGCGCATGCGCCGGAGGGATCTCAGCTATTACACTGGATGACGCGAGGCTTGCAGGGTAGGCCAAGCAAAAGGCTGGGGAGGGGTTATGTGAGAAGGCAGAACGGCCTGGGCACTTACAGCCCGAACGCCGCATGTCCTCATTTACATATGAATAAAACTACGTTTTTGCCTCTGGTGGACATTTGACTTGTGTATAGTTATGCTACAGTGCTATGTAAGCAGTTTATAAGGGCAAATTGTGACAAAATCCCTTTAAAGAGTTGTTGTATATTCTCAGAAGTAGAGAGAGATTTGATGTTTTCTTTTAGGTCGGTTAGTTCTTGGACCTGATCCTCATCTTCACTTTCTGACCAGTTAGACTGTTGGGAGATCTCTCTGCAGGAACCTTTGCTTTTTTTTTTTTAGCAGATGCCTCTGCAGAATTGGTTAGATTTTCAGCAAAAGATGCAGCTGTTTCTAATGCAGCTAGGAGGGCACTAAGGATGAAATCCTGGACAAAAGCTTTCAAAATTAAACTTTGATCCATAGCCTTTTCAGGGAAATATGTTTTTGGCCCAATCCTGGACGAAATTCAAATGATAAGAAAAAGGGATTTCCGGAAGAGAAACCTTTCAGAAGAAAGCAGCCCTTTCATCCCTTTGGAAATTAAGAAAGATTCTACAGGGGGAAAGGGAAGTTGGGAGGATGGAGTTACCCTAAGGCTACATTCACACGTCCGTTTAAAACATCTGCAATCTATCCGTATCCGTTCCGCAATTGCGGACGGTTTTTGCGGATCCATTCATTTCAATGGGTCCTGATAATCTGCGGACATTGCACCGTATGTTGTCCGCATCCGTTAATCTGTTCCGTTCCGTTTTGCGGATCCGCAAACAGAAATCCTCCTGTCCTACTTTTCTCCCGAATTGCGGTCCGTAGCTCAATGAAAGTCTATGGATCCGCAAAAAATGCGGAAGACATGCGGAAAGGCATCCGCATGTCATCCGTATTTGTGGATTCCGTTCATTGGTTTAAATTTTATTCTGATGGGGCCACAGTGGGCTGATCCGAGGTGCGATGGGGCCACAGTGGGCTGATCCGAGGTGCGATGGGGCCACAGTGGGCTGATCCGAGGTGCGATGGGGCCACAGTGGGCTGATCCGAGGTGCGATGGGGCCACAGTGGGCTGATCCGAGTGCGATGGGGCCACAGTGGGCTGATCCGAGGTGCGATGGGGCCACAGTGGGCTGATCCGAGTGCGATGGGGCCACAGTGGGCTGATCCGAGGTGCGATGGGGCCACAGTGGGCTGATCCGAGGTGCGATGGGGCCACAGTGGGCTGATCCGAGGTGCGATGGGCTGATCCAACTATAATAATCATTGGTGGCAGTGGCCACAGGGTCCCCTCCCCCCCCTTCATTGGTGGTTCAGTGGCAGTTACTGAACCACCAATGAAGGGGGGGAGGGGACCCTGTGGCCACTGCCACCAATGATTATTATAGTTGGATCAGCCCATCGCACCTCGGATCAGCCCACTGTGGCCCCATCGCACCTCGGATCAGCCCACTGTGGCCCCATCGCACCTCGGATCAGCCCACTGTGGCCCCATCGCACCTCGGATCAGCCCACTGTGGCCCCATCGCACCTCGGATCAGCCCACTGTGGCCCCATCGCACCTCGGATCAGCCCACTGTGGCCCCATCGCACCTCGGATCAGCCCACTGTGGCCCCATCAGAATAAAATTTAAAAAAATCTCTTACCTGTCCAGCGCCGCGGCTCCGCTTCGGGTCCAGCGCTCTTCTGTCCTCTTGGCGCTGCACTATCACCTGACTGCGTGCAGTGTCAGGTCAGAGTGCGCGCACTATGTCCTGACGCTGTACGCCGTCAGGACAGTGCAGAGCTGCCCGGAAAGACAGAGGAGCGCCGGACCCGGAGCGGAGAGATTTTTAAAAAATTTTATGTGCTCCATGTTCTCTGATACTATATTATTATTATTTTTTTTTATAACTGCGTTCACCTGGCGGGGTGGATGACGTGATATTTTTATAGAGCCGGTCGATATGGACGCCAAGTCCGTTGGGGCTGCACGAGTGCTGCTGGCTGTGGGGAGCTACAGTTCATTGAGGGAGCCATGTCTGACATACTGAAGCATAGCATAATCCCCTACCTTCAGAAACTGGGCCCCCTAACGACCCTAAACACACTTCCAAGATGACCACTGCCTTGCTAAAGAAATTGAAGATAAAGGTGCTAGACTGGCCAAGCATTTCTCTAGACCCAAACCCTATTCAGCATCTATGCGGCATCCTCAAACGGAAGGTGGAGGAGCACACAGTCTCTAACATCCACCAGCTCCGTGATGTCTTAGAGGAGTGGAAGAGGATTCCAGTGGCAACCTGTAAAGCTACAGTGAACTACCCAAAACAGATTAAGTTCCGGTAAAGTAACTTAATTTTTGAAAAACTGGCTGCAAGCTGTGACCCAACCTGAACCCATAGCTATACATATAATCAGAGCTTCATTTTACCTTATAATCCATTTGTCTAGCTCCTGTGTGAGTGTGCAACACACTGAGTGTCATGGCTCCTGATCTTTCCTTGCAAAACTACAATCCCCACAATGCCTAGCTTTCCTGCTGTGAGTTTGTGCTTCTTTGAGTGTTTCTGTTACTGATTGGCTGCTTGATATTCCAGTCTGGTCACGCCCCCTCTAGTCCGTAATCAGCCACACACTAACATTTAGCTAGAGAATTGATAGCAAAACACAGAGCATGCTCGACCTAACAAAGGCTCAGAACTACAGGTTGATGCCATGGTAACTTATGAGGGAACACAGTGAATAGCAGAGGAAGAAAACTACTTTTAGAACTACTGAACGGTAAATAAGTGAAATTGAAATTATATTAGGTAATTATTGATGATGAATTGGTCTAAAACAAGCTATATTTATGCTACCCGGAATACCCCTATAAGGCAGTGCTGAAAAATAATGGTGGCCTCACAAAGTATTGGCACTTTAGGCACAATTTGACCATTTTCACTTTTGTACTCACTTTTGTTGCCAGTGGTTTAGTGGAGCAATGGGTAAACATGGTGCCTGCTAGCGTGGGCAGCGGGCATCATGGCCGGCCGGTCTCCTCTGTTTCAAACAGCAGAGACCCACGGCTAATGACCGCGACCGGCAATAATGCAGATTGCCGTCATTAAAGCCTTTTAGATGCTAGTGCTTCCGGGCTTCTTTCTGGCATCCTCTGCGGCTAAAGAGAATGCCGTCAATACGCTGGGCTGAAGATACCCAGGGTATTAAAGCTGCAATTCTTATTTTGTCCAGCAGATGGCACTCCAACATAACAAATGAGCAATTCTAGTACCAGTATGAATATATAATAAACATAATGGTACAGAATAAAAAAAAAATTATTGTAGCCTCAAACATGAGCTAAAAACTGTAAAAAACCAAACAAAAAACCCTTTTTTTATATATGTTTAAATCGTGCCCTTTCTGTGCAATGGGCATCACCACACCCGAAGATGCCTGACTATTAAAATATAAAAATAACTGCTGATTCACTATTTTTTAAAATATAAAAATTGCTGATTCACCATTTTTTTTTTTCATTGCTTCGCTTACCGAAAAAATGTAATAAAAATATTATCAGTCTTGCACACTCCAAAATGGTAGCAATAAAAACTTCAATTCATCCTGCTAAAAACGAGCCCCCATGCAGCTCAGTAGACGTAACTATAATAGTTATGTGGGTCAGAATATGGTAATGTAAAAAAATTTAATTTTTTAAAAAGTTTTCATTCTAATTAAATTAGAATAATTTATAGAATTAAATTAGAATTCTATTTAAACATAAAAGACCTATACATATTTGGTATCGGAATAGCACACACCCACAAAACCCGTAAAACGGTGGAGGAATTTTTTTTTCTTCCTCTAATTCCACCCCATTTGGAATTTTTTTTTTCCCAGCTTCCCACTGCTTTTTTTTAATGCCATTTGAAATGGTGGCGGTAGAAAGTACAACTTGTCCCGCAATAAATAAGCCCTCATATGGATATGTGAAAAGAAAAATAGTTATGGCTCAAGGAAGATGGGGAAGAAAAATGAAAACTGAAAAACCTCAGGTATCCTAAGGGTTAGTGGCTATGTTCAGTTATTTTAAGGGCACACCAAATTTACAGTGTTGAACAAGCTGTACACTGACTACTTTACATTGTATCAGTGTCAAATATTCAGTATTGTCCCATGAAAAGATATAATAAAATATTTCCAAAAATGTGTGGGATGTACTCACTTTTGTGAGTTACTGTATGTGTCAAAGGTGACATATTTTAATTGTATGCACATAGCAATAATTTGAAATGCCTTTATTCATTGCCCAATAATACTTTTCTTGGGAATAATTCCTGTATGGTAGACAGGGTGTACTTGGGGACATGGTTGTTCTGGAAAGTAGGACCAGACTTCTGCTTTATGTATTGCCTAGCAGCTTGGCTCTTACAATACGTATATATAACAGTGCTCCAGACAAAAAAAAATATCTAGGAGCCATTGGCTTCTGAACTGAAAAATTTAGGAGCCAAATAAAATTTAGTCGCCAAATTTAAATACATATAATTATAATTAAAAAAAGACTTGGAGGAGAAGATGAGGTGCAGGTCACAGTAGTGAGCTGGCTCTACATACAGCATACTGCCTGCTGGCACCAGGAAACATATAGGAGACTACAGCACCACATACCTCCTACATCCAGTGACATCTCCTGTCATGTAGACCTTCTTTTTACTCTTCTCCTTTGTTTGACCCAGACCTCCATGACAAATTTTTCCAGCTGCATCTAGTCTCTGCAAAGTTTAACATATTAGATTTCTCAATTTTTCTATAAGCCTCCCCATATTTTCCACACAACCTCCCCACCCCATCTTCCTGCTGTGTCCCTCCCATTCCTGTGCCCATTGTGCTCCCCAATGCCCCTGCTGAAAAGTGACCCCAGTTGACATGATGGGTGCCTCCATCAATTTAATGCTCTCTAGAGTGCCTTCCCCCATTAATGTCCGCTAAATGCCTCCATTAATAATAAAACACTATATTGTGCTCCCAGTAATATTGCCTGTATAGTATCCCCAAAAATCTTGTCCCCTTTTATGCCCCGTAATAGAAATGCTCCTACAGTGCCTTCAGCATTAATATCCCCTATTTTACCCAAGATAAAAATGCCACTATAGTTCTCCCAATATTAATGTCCCCTATAGTGCCCCTAGTAGTAATGCCCATGTACAACAAAATCCCACTATAGTGCCCCAGGATTAATCCCCCCCCCCATGCATTCAGTAATGCCCCATACAGTGCCCTCATTTTAAAAAATGCCTTGCTAATGCTCCACAGTATTAAAAGTCCAGTACCACCAGTAATGGCCCTTACACTGTCCACTGTATAAACAAAGTCCTCTAGAGTGCCCCAATAATGCTGCCTGTTATGCTGCCCACATGGAACCCCAGTATTAATGTCCCCCAAAGTGCCCCTCCACTAGTAATGTCCCTGACATTAGTAATATCCCCCTACAAAGCACCATCAATAGTAATGTCCCTCACAGTGCCCCTCCAGTAGTGTCCCTCATAGTGCTCCCATTGAGTATTGCCCCTGCGGTGCCCCTTCAGTATTATGTCCCCAATGCCCCTGCAGTGCTATCCTTCCTGTTAGTCCCCCAAGTCGGCAGTGAAAAAATCCCCCAAAAACTCACCTGTATCCCACATTTGCCGGGGTTCACGATGCAGGCCACAACCATTTCTAGTCTGTGGCCTGGAATGGAGGGATGCACGCAGGTAAACTGAAACGCGTTGCTTCGCTGTGTTCCGGCGCAGAAGGGCGTGATTATATCACGCATGCATCGGCCGTTATGACGTCATCGCGCACGCCTGCGCGGGTATTTATGATCTCTTAGGCTTCAGGCCTTCTAAGCCTGAAGCCTATGAGGATGATCGTAGGGTTGTCACAATACCAAAATTTTGATTCGGTTTCGATATCATAAAAAAAGTATTGTGATACTCGATACCATTCGATACACGCGAAAAAAATTAAAACGCGAAACAGCCTGCAATCCGTATTTTATGGAACGTCTGACCCACAATAAAACAGTCCTATCCTATTTTTGGGGGGACAAGGTGACTAAAAAATGGCGAATTGTGCGTATTTTTTTTCTGTTACATGTTCACCGCATAGGAGTTTTTTTTATATTTTAATAGTTTGGACTTTTTGGATGTGGCGATATGTAAAATGTTTATTATATTTATATGTAAAATTGGGAAAGGGCGTGATTTAAACTTAAAATATTGGCAGTGCTCCAGACTAAAAAAAATTAAATTTTTAGTCGCCAAATTTAAATACTTGGAGGAGAAGATGGAACGTCTGGCCCATAATAGAACAGTCCTATCCTATTTTTTTTTTGGGGGGGACAAGGTGACTAAAAATTGTGCAGATTTTTTTTTCCTGTTAAGTGTTCACCGCATAGGAGATTTTTAAAATATTTTATTAGTTTGGACTTTTCGGAAGTGGCGATATGTAAAATGTTTATTTATTGTTAATATATTTTATATGTAAAATTGGGAAAAGTGGTGATTAAGGGGCTGTTCAGACGGCCGTAGTATTTTGCATCCGCTCCACAATACCACGGATGCCGCCTGGTGTGTGTTCCACAATTTGCGGAACACGCGGCTCGGCGCCCCGTTCAAAATGCCTATTCTTGTCCGCTCTTGTGGCGGCAGACGGGGGGCAGATAAGGGCCAGGGGGCAGAAATGAGGGCCAGGGACTGCACTGAAAGGGCCAGGGGGGAGTGCTGCGCCGCTTCGGTGCTGCTCCTCTTGCCGGCGCCTCCTCTTGCCGGCCGCTCCGGGGCGGCGCCTCCTCTTGCCGGCCGCTCTGGGGCGGCGCCTCCTCTTGCCGGCCGCTCCGGGGCGGCGCCTCCTCTTGCCGGCCGCTCTGGGGCGGCGCCTCCTCTTGCCGGCCGCTCCGGGGCGGCGCCTCCTCTTGCCGGCCGCTCCGGGGCGGCGCCTCCTCTTGCCGGCCGCTCCGGGGCGGCGCCTGTCAGCGTGGGCCCTGAAGTAGTGGCTTCCCCGTTAGTTATGCCACAGATAGGGAGCTGCAGTCAGCGGTAGTTAACCCCTTAGGTCCCGCGTCTGATGGGTTAACTGCGGCGTATGGCAGCTTCCTATCATACAGGTCGTGTGCCGGCTATGTGATCCTGCGCCGGCACCCGCCTCCTGTACTTTTATTAAACATAGTCCTTATCATTGGTGGCGCAGTGCGCCCTCTGCTTCCTTCTCACCTGTGCTGCTGAGGGAACATGGAGTGTGCCGACAGCAGCGCGCTCCATGTTCTGATACTAGGCTGTGCAGCAGCCTAGTATCGGTAAAGGCCGGGTCTAGGCCCAAATGGCGACAAGACTAAAAAGTCTTGTCGCCATTTGCAAATTCTGAGTTGCATTTGCGACCATTTTGGTTGCCATCTGGAGCCCTGATTTTTTTTTTTTTTTTTTTTTTTTTACTTTTTTACTAAACTTTTTATTTACTAAGTATTAGCCCCTTAGGGGCTAGAACTCTTGTCCTATTTACCCTAATAGAGCTCTATTAGGGTGAATAGGACTTTACACGCTGCCTGCTGCCCTGTGCTTTGTGCACACAGCAGCAGGGAGCTTACCATGGCGGCCAGGACTTCAGTAGCGTCTTGGTTGCCATGGTAACCGATCGGAGCCCTCCCCCCCACCATTACACTGCTGGGGCTCCAATGGGAACTTCCACCAATGAAGGGGTGGGGGGGACCCTGTGGCCACTGCCACCAATGATTATTATATTGGGGGGGTTGGGGGTGCACTGCACCACCAATGACTAATGGTGGGATGGGGGTCAGGCACGCTGAGTCACCAATGAACATAACTATGTTTAATACAAGTACAGGAGACGGGTGCCGGCTATAAACAAACCTGTATGATGGGGAGCTGCGATCAGCGGTAGTTAACCCATCAGCTGCGGCTCCTGAGGGGTTAACTGCCGCGGACCGCAGCTCCCTATCATACAGGTCGGGTGCCGGCTATGTGATAATGCGCCAGAACCCGTCTCCTGTACTTGTATTAAACATAGTTATCATCATTGGTGGTGCAGCACAGGGGGGAGGGACAGACTTCCTCCTTCTCCGCGCACCATGTTCTCTGATACTAGGCTGCGCAGCAGTGCAGCCTAGTATTGGTAAATACCGGTCGGGTCTAGGCGCAAATGGCGACAAGACTAAAGTCTTGTCGCCATTTGTAAATTTTAGGTCACATTGGCAACCATTTTAGTCGCCAACTGGAGCTCTGTATAATATATAATTTTTTTTTTTATTGTCCAGGAAAATAATTTTTTTAACTTTTTTTTTTTTTTTTTCTTTTCAACTACATGAAAAAATAAAAATGAGTCCTTAAAGAAGAAAATGGAAAAAAAAACTTTTTCTCTGACCTGGTACATGATGTAATCTGTAGTGAATGTAATTTTCTTACCAATGGCTGTATTAGTGAGCTATCCCCTAACTTCTGCTGCTTGACTCATGTGACCAGCAATCACTCTCCAAATGACACAGCATCTTGTGTGGACAGGAAGTATGTATTCCTATGGAAGTCTCAGTCTCATAGGAATGAGTAGAGAAGTGACTTCCTGTCCTGTGTCAGAGATCAGAGAGTTGGTCACATGATATCCCTTTCTAGCAGCAGGTCAGAATAAAAATGTTGCCAGGCGTTCTACTTTAATCTCATTTTATATCTTGCAGTTACTGGCTAACACAGTACAAACATATTTTTACTTAATTTAACCATGTGTAACCTCATTCCCTAGCAAATGTAGACCTCTTTTTCTAGAGTTCTTCAGCTAATAGTGTATCTAGACTTGTAGAACTTTAAGAAGCAATAAAGTTTGAAGAGATATTAGTCCTTATTAACTTGTTTTTTTCTGTTTGCAGTTAAATCTTCATCTACAAACTCTTCAAAGAAGATGGTCCAAGGTATTTTGATGTGTTGTGTGTTAAGGATTTATCTTAAGACTGTTTTGGTTTTGTTTTTTTATTGTTGTCTTACAGTTAATTTACCTTTTCAGCACGACTGCCTTTCAAACGTCTGAATCCTGTGCCCAAAGAAGAAATCTCACAGGAGAAAAAACAGAAAGTATCCCATAATATGCCCTCTCTTAATACATTATGTCCGCTTGATATCTCTCTTGAGGATATGGAGAATGGCTCTGGAATTGCAGAATTTGGTGCTCTCCCTAAAGCTGTAAATGGTATGGGGCCCTTGGACAATTACATCAGAAGAACAAAAAAAACATGCCTTGTGACTCCTAGTATCACTATTGACTTAACAGAAGATTCAGTAGGTGGCATTTTAGATGAGAACCCATCAAATGGAATTGTTCAGTCCATACCTACAACGGGAAATGTTCCAGTTTGTAGTGCACGTAATTCTGTGGCATCAGCGCACAACATCAAAGTTCATGACACTTTAAGCATAAATAGTCCTGAGCATAGTTGCACAGTGTCTGAATCGAAGATAAATAAGGGCTTATCCTCTCACTCTATGGAGGTTCCTTCAGGGACAGCACTTGAAAATACTTGTTTAACGTCTCCAATAAAAGCAATTATTGATGACCAAGACATCTCAGCAGAAGATAGTCCTGCTGGGTTTTCTTCCACAAGCTCTCCAGTTTCAACCAGTTCCCCTGAAGTATCTTTTGGTAATCGAAGAGATGCAAGCAATTGTGTGTCTCCAACATTTCTTAATAAGGTATGTTAAACTTACATATCTTGATAAAGATTATTTTTTTTTAATAAAGATGCCATTATCTAAAAATTTTATATGATGGAGTGTGACTTTACAAGTTATATGCAATGTCTTATCTGTTTATAGTCTTGCTATCCTGGTTTATCTAAACTCCCCAGCAGTACAACAGAACTGTCACAAAATCCAGTCCTCTCCTAACTTATCCAGATCTATACTGTGAAGCTAAAAAGTGAGCTACAGTAAACTGGAAGTGTCAGCCTCTTGTCACTGCTGTAGTGACCACTCTGAGAAAAAAAAACACTAGAAATTCTTAAATTTTTTAATTTACTATTGACTCAGAGGGGTTTAAAGTGGTATTCTGGTTTCTGTAAAGGTATATTCTACTTTTTCTGCTGTTCAGTAGGATTAACTTTCCATGCAGGTTTGCTGTCAATTTTGCATGTCATAAAATCCTTTGCAGTAATATACAGCATAAATTGGCATGTTGCAGATTTAATAACTGCACTACCTCAGTTTCTGCACTGATTGCTAAATTATTTTTTTATCCAGCATCTGGATGATAGTCATGAAAATAGGAGTACTCCATTTTGTGAATACTCGCTTTAATGAGCAGTCATACATGGGTGTGGAGCAAGATCTCTTCCACTCCTAGGGTCTCTGCTTGCTCCTTTCTTACACGCCTAAATGGAGGAAGGAGACGGGAGAATGCACGTAAGGTCATACACAAAACTGCCATCAGGAGGTAGGTGTAGAGAGTAACCTCTTCCACTCCTGAGGTCCATCCTTGTTCCTTTCTTACATCCCCCACATACACAGTGGGGGAAGGAGAAAGTGGGAGAAGGCACACTAAAGTTGCACACAAACTTCCATCAGGAGGTAGATTCTATAGGTCTGTTAATTATCAAGCTCTGTCCCGTGCTGACGGTGAAATAGCGGTTCTCTGTGTAAATTAAGATACCCGTGAGCAAACCTTCCCTACTTGTTTGACCTTTGCATCACTTTCATCAGTTTGGGTGTGTTTTTTTTTTTTTTTTGTTTTTTTTTTAAATCAATTTGGCACTGTAATCTAACTGACCCAAGGTAACATTTTTTTTTACATTATATGGGATATTAGAGGTTCTCACATTAGTAAATGGTATTTATAACTTAGACAAAGTTAATACAAGGTATTGTGTGGCCACTGCTGCTGGATTAATGTTGGGGGTCTCAAGGGTACCTGTTCTCATTCAATGAGATCCCAGTGGTAGAACCCTCTCACAAATCTGTTATCCCCTATCATATGCATAGAGAAAAAACTCAAACGGAATATAAATTTAACGCTTAGGTTTTTTCGTTTTCATTTTTCTTCCCTATCTTCTTGGAGCAGTGTTATTTTACAGTGTACATAGCTGTTTACAGTGTACATAGCAGTGTTCATACATAGCTGTATGAGGGCTTGTTTTTTGCGGGACTAGTTGTACTTTCCAACGCCACCATTTAATATTGCATATGGTGTAGTGGGAAGCGGGGAAAAAAATTCCAAACCGGGTGAATTTGCAAATCGCTATTCCGCTACAGTTCTACGGGTTTTTTATTTACAGCGTTCGATGTTCATTAAAACTGACCAGTTACTTTCATTCTACTGGTCAGTACGGATCCGGCGATACCTAATATGTATAGTTTTTCCTGAGTTTTGACAGTGATAAAATAATTATAAAGTTGGACTTTTTTTTTTTTTTTTTGTCATATCTTGACCCCTATAACGTTAGTATTTGTGTACGGAGCTGTATGGGGGCTAACTTTTTGCGGGGCGATCTGAAGTTTTTATTGATACCATTCTGGGGTGTGTGACTTTTTGATCACTTTTTTTTTTTTTTTTTTTTTTAATTTAATTTTTTTTTTTTAGAGAAAAAAGCGACAAAAAAAACAGCAAATCGCCATCTTGATGCTTTTTTCCGCCACTCAATTCGCCGTATTGGAAATTTTTTTTTATATTTTAAAAGTACGGGCGTTTTCGGTGACGGTGATACCCATGATGTCTATATTTATTATTTAGGTATTTATTTTTTAATTATACGGAAAGGGGGGTGATTTAAACTTCTATATTTATATTTTTATTTTTATATATTTTTTTTAACATTTTTATTTTTTGTGATTATTTTAAAGCTCATATGAGCAAATAGTTTTTTTTTTATTTTTTCTTTATGAGCAATCAGGGCTTTTTAATTTTTAATTAATAACCGAATTTGCTAATTTCTTATCCTGGCCTGCCATCTAGTGGCCAGAATAAGAATTGCGAGGTTTACAGCTTTCAGATCGTGTACAGACACCCCGATTGGCCACACGGGGCGTCTGTACACCACCCAGAAGCGAACGCTTCCGGGTTCAGACGCAACTAGATGCCGTGATTGTGTGATCACGGCATCTAAAGCCCTATGAAGACGCCGCTGATGGCGGTAAGTACCCGCAAGTCTCTGCTGTTAGAAACAGCAGAGACTTGCCGGCCATGACGTCCGCCGCACGTATGAGCGGGCGCCATGTGTCCGCATCGCCCCAGCGCCGTACATGTACGGCACTGGGAGTCTAAGGGTTAAGGAGGCGGAGTAACCTCCATGTTATGCTGTTGTGGAGGCTAAAGGGAAAAGAGAATTACCGGTAAGAGTAATTTGTATTTTTTCCATTGCTCCATTTGCTATATTGTAAAAATATTTTTATATTTTAATAGCACGGGCATTTTTGAGCACTGGGATGCCCATGATGTTCATATTCACATATTATTTTGTTTTATTTATTTTATTCTACGGAAAGGTGGGTGAGTTCATTTTATCTAGCCAGTTTTGGAGGCTACCACACGCACTAATTTTATTTATATTCAGTATTACAATATTGCATACAGCAGAATGTGAATTGCTCATTTCTTATGTTGGCCTGCCACTCGTCAACACTCCTGACATGCCTATTTTAATAGTTGTATGCATTCTCCATCAAATAATTCCAGAGCATTTATTCTTATTACTGTGTTCTGCCCCGCCTTTATAATTTCTGCTAGAAGTTATGAATGAATTGCTAGCAGTCTTCAGTAAGGGTACGCAGGAGTGTTAACCAGTTAGGGTTGTGTCCCTCTGCAGTCTCACTCTATCCAGTCAGTGCTGCCATTGTCAGACTGTGCAGGGACACCCACCAACTTGTTACCACCCCTCTGTACCCTTACTGCAGAATGCTAGCAATTCATTCATAACTTCTAGTAGCAATAATAAAGGAATGGCAGAACATAGAGGCATAAGAATAGATGCTCCAGAATTTTTGTTACATGGGGAAGGCATGAAGATATTAAAACACATATCAGGAGTGGTGAAAGGTCCTATTTAAAACTGCATCATAACTGCATAGGGATGAACTGCAAGGAAATATGTTTTTAGTCTGGTTTTCCATGCAGTTTTTACTAAATTTAACTTTAGCCTATCAAAAATAAAACTCTAGGAAATCTTCTTTGCATGCAGGAAATCTTCTTTGCATTTTTTAATTTGTACGCATATTAAATATAAGTATACTTAGGCACTCTTTGAAATTTGCTTCAAGTACTGCACTTATTTTTATTTTGTTTTCCTATACGAGGCAACTTTAATGTGTACAACCAAATAAAAAATAAGCAGAGTACTTCCTACAAATCTCAAGGAGTGCCTAAGTTTACTTTTTCTAGTACAACATATTTAATATGCGTACAAATTGAAAAATGCAAACGAGTGCCTAAGTTTATTTTCTCTTCTAATTTCTACGGGGTTGGGACTCCACGACTAGAGCACCTAAAAAGGACACGAGTAACACTTCCTTCTAAGAGTACTAGCAAAAGAAGGTGTGTGTGTGTGTTTTGTCTGTGTGCTTATTTTAATATGGGGAAGTCGCTAATAGCCCTAACAGTTACACACTATTTCATTAACTGCCCTCCATAACTATCTCCTAAGCACCCCACCCCTTTAACTGCAACCTCCACAGTGCCCAATCCCCTTAAAGTGGTTCTCTGGTCATAAACTTTTTTTTTTCCTTGACGAAGATAAGCTGTGGAGGAAAGATTATTAGTCACATACTTACCTTCCACAGTGCAGCTATTTTAGAGCTCTTCATACTGGTCACGTGGTCCCTCTTGCTGCCTTTTCTTGTCTTCCGGGCAAAGTCAGTCTCCCTGGCTTCCGCGCTTCTCTTCCGGGCTTGTGCAGGAGACGGATCGTCACTAATGACGTCACCGCCTCCTAGAAGTACAAGCACCGGCCTCCGTCTTCTTCCCCGGCACGCGCAGTCCTCAGTGATCCAGTGCGCATGCGCCGGTTTTGTCTGTGTCCCAGCATCTCAGCAGTACAGGCTGCTAGATTCTGCGCATGCGCCAGTCAGGGCAAGCGCCTGGGATAGTACTACACTACTCAAATTACCAGTCTGGTCATATCCTAGCAATATGCCCACATTGTCTGATATGGAAAAACACTTTAAAATAGTATTTGCACTATGGAAATAAGGTGCCGGCCTCATAACTTTGGCAGATCCTCCCCCTGCCTCTAAATATAAGACAGCTTCATAAACAGTCTTATAAAATGGTAAATGAGATCTCTTCTCCCCCCACACCATAACCACTTTTTTAGACCTGGTGTGTGCATGGAGAAGTCAACGATTGCTGCATCACTAGCAGTTGCACCACAAACTATGACTCAAATGCACGTAATATAAGTATATCGGCTTTCCATATGCTATGGACTGGGGCCCTGAACTTAGTCCACTTTCAAACTACCGGCAGTGGATTCTGGCAGGCTGTTCCGGCAGGTGAACAGCCTGCTGGATCAGTGCTGCCGCACGTGTGGGGCCGGAACTACGCTCCTGCCCAATTCACTTTTATGAGGGTGGGCCGCGGATCCGGACGCAGCACAGCAAACTTGCAGATAGGTGGCCGGACAAAAACTGGAACATGTCGTAGTTTAGGTCCGGCCGCCTCTCTGCAAGTTTGCAGTGCTGCGGACGGATCTGCGACCTGTGAATGGGTCCGGAGTGTAGTTCCGGCCTCACATGTTCACCAGCGGCAGCACGGATTCTGCAGGCTGTTCCAGCGGGTGAATCCACTGCCACTAATGTGAAAGTACCCTTATTGCAGTTGGTTATTGCAAACTGAAGAGTGTAGCAGGCAGGGACAAGCTAAGACTCATCTGTGTGCAGTCAAGCTTGAGTATGAATAAAGTTAGGACAAGAAAAAAAAAAACAGGAAACTGAAGAATGTAAACTGCTCTGCCTCAAAGCAGCCAATACATTCTAGGTTTTACCCAGAAGATTATGATGCAGAAGCAGGGGGAAGAAAAGCACAAAAATGAAAAACAGGTATTGGGGGCATATGTATGCAAGTGGAGGAGTGTTAGGAGCACAAAAACAGAATTTTGATTTTCGGACCGGACAGCCTCTTTAACTGTGAACTTTACAGCGCCCTCTCCTTTAAGTGACCTGTACAGAACCACGCCTCCTTCACAGTGACTTCCACGGCACCCTTCCCCCTTAACAGTGACCTCAACAGTGCCTCACTCGGCTCCCAAAATAGCTAAGAAATCCTCTTTTCCTGTGATTTATTCAGCTTCTGTTCTCCATTTTTCAAGCATCTGACAGCCTGGTCTTGGGGGAAATGTTTTTTTCCCTTTTTGTGTACTTTGCACACGTTATTGTGGTAATAATCCATCTAGTAATATGTAATTTCTTAGGCAAAAACTAAAAGATGGAGCTCCAGTAAAGGAACAATTCTCTAAGGCAAAAGCCTAATTTTCAGGTAGTGATGTTCCTTTGTTCTGCAAGCATACTAAATAACCATAGAAAAAAAGCAAAAATACTGTCAGCAGGTTTCTCAACACCTTCAAAGAAGAGATTTGACTGTCTAATATTAGGCCAGTCCTCAACCACTTTAACACCACTTTAGTGTACAGAAGTCCCTTATACATTTTAAAGGGCGGTTAAAAGGGCTAGGTATGGTGGTAAAATGTATAAGCTGTGCGATTGTACCTCTGGGTAGACACCCAGATTGCACACCCAGAATGAGCCCCCTCCCCGTCCTAGGAGTTAGTGGGAAAAATTGTGACACTTCGTGCATCCACTGCTGGACAGGGTTACCACCTCCCACGTGGATACCTGTTAAACCAGTGTTCCAATATTTAATTTCCGAAGTTCCAACGATACTGATGCTTGTGGCACAGTAAGCAAAAATCAGAGGGCAACAGCAGGGCTCTTTGTAATGAAAACATGTTGGTGGTTAAATGCTAGGAAAAGCAAGATGTCCTAGTACTGACCACAGTTCATAGTAACACTAGCTCCCTTGTCCGTGTGCAAGGTACCACTACCCCCAAACCAGACTACAATATGTACATGGGAGGGGAGATCTTTTAGAAAACGTGCTGAAGCTGTACAGTTCCAGGTGGAAAACGAAGGTGTGGTGCAACTTTTACTAACTTCGATCTATAGCCCGATGTTCAAGGACCTAATATTTTGGAACCAGGAGAGGGAGGGTGCCCCTGGAAGTGCTGGTGCCTGTATTGTACCAGGTAAACCTTTCCCTGTTGAAGTCCTCCAAACAGGTAGGAAGGGAAGGACCTGGAAAAGATGCAAAGTGTGGTCCAAAAGGAAAATATGAAATGTATCACACGTTCATGGAGTCTTCATTTTATCCTTTGTATCCTGTAGTTTTACAGCCTGGCGCAGAGGCTGTAGAATATCCAGCAGTCATGGTCCATATTGGAACCAATGACAATGTTAGAGGTAGTGTTTTCCGAAATACTACCTGTATCATGAGCCACACAAGAAATGGAGCAGGAGATTAAGGAGGTAAACAAGTGGCTCAAGAACTGGTGTAGGGAGGTGGGGTTTGGGTTCCTGGAGAACTGGGCTGACTTCTCTGTTGACTACAGGCTCTATCGTAGGGATGGGCTGCACCTCAGTGGGGAAAGGGCAGCTTATTTGGGGAAGATGATGGCAAGGAGTGTTTAAACTAGGGACTGGGGGGGGGGGCATTACTTAATAGGAGGGGAAGATAGAGCAGATAGAGACCTGGGACGAGGTAATGGAACTGGGGGAGGAATGGAAGAAGGGACTAGAACAGTTCAGAAGGAAAGGTGTAGGGTGAAAAATATACATAAACCTCTTAATTGTATGTATACTAATGCCAGAAGCCTAACTAATAAAACTGGTGAACTGGAAGTAGTGGTGTGTGAGGAGGACTACGACATAGTGGGAATAACTGAGACATGGTAGGGTGATTGCTATGACTGGGCAGTTAACGTACAGGGTTAGTCGGTTTAGAAAGCATCACCAAAACCGGAGAGGGGGAGGGCTCTGCCTTTTATGTAAAGTCCTGTCTAAGGCCCATACTCCGGGAAGATATAAGTGAGGGACATGAACATGTGGAGTCACTGTGGGTAGAAATACATGGAAAATAAAAATACTAGACTCCGTATTAACCAATAGACCTGACAGAACAACAGATGTGCAGGTTGGGGGACACCTGGGAAATAGTGACCATAAAATAACCTTCCAATTGTCATTAAAAAGAGCGTTTCTTCAGGGAGGAACAAAATTACCAAACTTCAAAAAAGCAAAATTTAGCCAACTAAGAGAGGCCATAGGCCTAACTAACTGAAACAAAGTCCTCAAAAATAAAAATACAGCCACAAAATGGGATACCTTTAAAAGCATCCTAATATCTAATTGTGAGAGGTACATACCTTATGGGAATAAAAGGTTAAGGAACAAGAAAAAAACCAATGTGGATAAATAGAACTGTAAAGAAAGCAATAAATGACAAACAGAAAGCATTTAAATTACTAAAACAGGAGCGTGGTGAGGAAGCATTGAAAAACTATAAGGAAAATAGAATATGTAAAAGACAAATAAAAGCAGCCAAACTAGAGACCGAGAGATTAATCGCCAAAGAGAGTAAAACTAACCCTAAAATGTTAAAGATCAAAATAGACAAATCACCAGGACCGGAAGGCATACACCCCCCCCCCCCCCCCCCCCCGTATCCTAAGAGAATTAAGTAATGTCATCGCCAGACCCTTATTTCTGATATTTAAGGACTCTATACTTGACAGGGAGTGTTCCACAGGATTGACGCACAGCAAATATGGTGCCAATATTCAAAAAGGGTCCAAAAACAGAGCCTGGGAACTATAGGCCGGTAAGTTTAACTTCTGTTGTGGGTAAACTGTTTGAAGGTTTTCTAAGAGATGCTATCTTGGAGTACCTCAATGAAAATAAGCAAATTACTCCATATCAGCATGGCTTCATGAGGGATCGGTCAGGTCAACCAATTTAATCAGTTTCTACGAGGAGGTAAGTTCTAGACTTGACTGTGGCCAATCAATGGATGTCGTATATCTAGACTTCTCCAAAGCATTTGACACTGTACCACATAAAAGGTTAGTATATAAAATGAGAATGCTTGGACTGGGAGAAAATGTTTGTGGGTAAGTAACTGGCTCAGTGATAGAAAACAGAGGGTGCTTATTAACTGTACATACTCAGATTTGGGTCACTGTCATTAGTGGGGTACCACAGGGGTCAGTATTGGCCCCTATTCAATATATTTATGATCTTGTAGAAGGCTTGCACAGTAAAACATCAATTTCTGCAGATGACACTTAACTGTAACATAGTTTATAAGGCCAAAAAAAGAACTCTGTCCATCCAGTTCGGCCTGTTTTCCTACAAGTTGATCCAGAGGAAGGCCAAAAACCCCTGTGAGGTAGAAGCCAATTTTCCCCCACTTTAGGGAAAAAAAATTCCTTCCTGACTCCAATCAGGCAATCAGAATTACTCCGTGGATCAACGACCCATCTCTAGTAACTATAACCTGTAGTATTATTGCCCTCCAAAAATACATCCAGGCCTCTCTTGAACTCTTTTAGTGAACTTACCATCACCACCTCCTCAGGCAGAGAGTTCCATAGTCTCACTGCTCTTATCGTAAAGAATCCTCTTCTATGTTTGTGTACAAACCTTCTTTCTCCCCTCAGTCGTCTTTTTTTTCTAAAGTGAATAAGCCTAGTAATCTTTCTGGGTACTGTAGTCCACCCATTCCAGTTTTCACTTGAGTTGCCCTCATCTGAACCCTCTCCAGCTCGGTCTGCCTTGTTCACAGGAGCCCAGAACTGTACACAGTACTCCATGTGTAAAGTGATTAACACAGAAGAGGACAGTACACTGCTACAGATGGATCTGGATAGACTGGAGGCTTGGGCAGAAAAGTGGCAGATGAGGTTTAACACTGACAAATGTAAGGTTATGCATATGGGAAGGAATAATGCAAGTCACCAGTACATACTGAATGGTAAAACATTGGGAAACTCTGACATGGAAAAGGACCTAGGAATTTTAGTGAACAGCAAACTAAGCTGTAGAAACCAGTGTCAGTCAGCTGCTGCCAAGGCCAATAAGATAATGGGTTGCATCAAAAGAGGCATAGATGCCTGTGATGAGAACATAGTCCTGCCACTTTACAAATCACTAGTCAGACCACACATGGAGTACTGTGCACAGTTCTGGGCTCCTGTGAACCAGGCAGATATAGCAGTGCTAGAGAGGGTTCAGAAGAGGGCAACTCAAGTAATAACTGGAATGGGTGGTGGACTACAGTACCCAGAAAGATTATCAAAATTAGGGTTATTCACTTTAGAAAAAAGTCTGAGGGGACATCTAATAACTATGTATAACTATATCAGGGCTCAGTACAGAGATCTCTCCCATGATCTATTTATTCCCAGGACTGTGACGAGGGGACATCCTCTGCGCCTGGAGGAAAGAAGGTTTGTACACAAACATAGAAGAGGATTCTTTACGATAAGAGCAGTGAGACTATTGAACTCTCTGCCTGTGGAGGTGGTTATGGTAAGTTCTCTAAAAGAGTTCAAGAGGGGCCTGGATTTATTTCTGGAGGGTAATAATATTACAGGTTATAGTTACTAGAGATGGGCCGTTGATCCAGGGAGTTATTCTGATTGCCTGATTGGAGTCGGGAAGGAATTTTTCCCCCTAAAGTGGGGAAAATTGGCTTCTACCTCACAGGGTTTTTTTTTTTGCCTTCCTCTGGATCAACTTTTAGGAGAGCAGGCCGAACTGGATGGACAGATGTCTTTTTTCCAGGACGTCCCTCCATGACAGCACCATGGAGGATGTCCTATTCATCTCTGTAGGGACAGGAAGCGAGAGAGGTTAAAAGGCCTCTCTCCCACCCCCATACTCCAGTGTTCTTCCTGTCCCTACAGGGATGATGGTAAGCAGAGATCCCTTCTTGGGATGAAGAGGTTTTTGTTTTTTTTTGTTACCTGGAGGGACTATGGCTGTGTCGGGGGGTTCAGCCTCTCCTCACGCCTGCAAGAAAGTCCTAGGCCAGCACCTCTCTGGGAAGAGGTCCCCTAGCCTTCCCCGATACTATTTCTTGGAACCGCGGTATCAGGGCGCCGATGCTGCTTCTCTCCTGAGCTCTGGGCTCGGCAGCGTTCCACCTCTTCAGGTACACACAGACACGTGCCGGGGCCCGTCCGGGTCATGTGACAGATGTTCTCTGAGGCCGGGCTAGTCACATGACCGGAAGGCGTCCTCTGAGCTCCAGCAAGATGGCGACAGCGCTGGAGGCCTACAGGTGTGGGTCTCGCGCTGTGGGGAGGTGACTCTTCTTTGTGAATTAAGTCCCTCCCCCAAGAAGAGGCGGGGAGCAGCGCGGACACAGGGGGAAGGAGCCCCGGGTGAGTACAAAAAGGCCTTTTGTGTAAGCTGTCTCATGGAGGTTCCTAATTCTGGCAAAGCTGAGGCTTCTTCTGATCCCCCTGCTATGGCCCATGTAAGTCTGGGTTCTCCTGGAGAGATCTCTAGTTTCTCCTTCCTCTTAATGACTGAGTTCCTCTCTGCTTCTCCCCTCAGATGGAGAAAGAAACTGCTCGTAAATCTGACCCTCTGAAAAAGGCAAAAAAGTGTGCCACCTGTGCAGGTGTCTATTGCATTCCTAGACTAAACAATTATGTCAGGATTGTTTGGCGAAAATTCTCAAGGAGGAACAACATTCCTTTTTGTCCGATTTTAAGTCTCTTAATAAGAGAGGAGGTCCAAGCTTCTGTTGCAAATATGGCACCATTATCTCCACCTCCCTGCAAGAGAGCTAGAGTCCAGATAGATTCTGAGTCAGAGGAGGAACCCTCTTATCTTTCTGAAGGAGAGATAGAAGAGGAAAGACATTTTTCTTCTATGCCGCAGGATCCCTGCAGATATTTTTTTCTCAAATGAGGATTTAGATTCTCTCCTTTCTGCCGTCAGAGAAACTATGGCAGTTGAGGAGGAAGAGCAATCTCACTCAGTCCAGGATGAGATGTTCGGGGGCTTGATTGCAAAAAGGAAGAAACTTTCCTGTAAATAAAAATCTAAAGGAATTAATAAAACAGGAATGGGAGGAGGCAGATAAGAAGCTATATCTCTCCCGTGAATTTAAGAGCAGACTTTTGTTTGGCCCAGAGGAGACTAGGTTATGGGAGGATATCCCGAAGGTGGACATTCAAGTGGCAAAAGTCGCTAGAAGAACTACTATCCCATTCGTGGATTCCTCACAAATGAGAGATCCGATGGATAGGAAAACAGATGGAGCTCTTAAAAAAGCTTGGGAGACCGTGGCGATTGGGATTAACACAAATATCACTGCCACTTCAGTTGCTAGGGCAATGAGTTTATGGCTGGATCAACTAGAGCAGTGATTTTCAACCAGTGTGCCTCCAGCTGTTGCAAAACTACAACTCCCATCATGCCCAGGCAGCCTACAGCTATCAGCCTACAGAAGGGCATGGTGGGAGTTGTAGTTTTGCAACACCTGGAGGCACACTGGTTGAAAATCACTGAACTAGAGAACCACCTAAAAATAAAGACCTCAAGGGAGGAGATCTTGGATTCCCTCCCTCTCCTAAAAATGGCCACTGCGCTCTTAGTGGATGCTTCTGCTGAGTCCATTCGTGGTGCAGCAAGGAGCGGAGCCTTATCAAACTCAGCTTGGAGAACCCTATGGCTAAAGTCATGGTCAGGGGATATTGTGTCAAAGAATAAGCTTTGCGCAATTCCCTTTTCTGGTTCTTACTTGTTTGGCCCGGTTCTAGATGCTATATTAGAGAGAACAGCTGATGAGAAGAAAGGATTTCCAGAGGAGAGACCCAGGAAACTGGTCCTTTTATAAGACTTCCAAGCCGTTTCAAAATGCTCCTTCCAGAGGGAAAGGCAAGTCGGGCAGATGGAGCTACCCTAAAGGGGGCAGAGGGAGAGGCTTCCTCCTCAACCCCAATCCTAACAATACCACATCTAAGCAATGACGCCAGACCAGTGGGAGGAAGGCTGAAATTCTTCTGGGAAGAATGGGCTCAAATAACGGAGAATCAGTGGATTCTGGACTCTATAAAAGAGGGGTTCAAGATGGAGTTCTGGAGACTTCCCCCCCCCCCCCCCCCCAGAAAATTCCAGACTACTCAGTTCAGGTCTCCCTCCCTTCAGTCTCCACTTCTGGCAGATTTTCTGAAATTAATTCTTCAGGGCGCTGTTGCTCCAGTATCCTTATCCCAGAGGTTCAAGGGTTATTATTCTCAGCTTTTCCTGGTAAAAAAAGACAACTCATTCAGGACCATAATCAATCTGAGAGGAGTGAACAGATGTATAGCATACTGGAGATTCAAGATGGAATCCATAAAAACTACAGTTCCTCTGATAGGCGCCTTCATGTGCACAATAGACATGGACGCATACTATCACATTCCAATTCACCATCACTTTCAACAGTACCTCAGGTTTGCGATCGGATCAGAAGGGAAGATCTTCCATTATCAGTTCAGATGCCTGCCCTTCGGAATATCTTCTGCTCCTCGGTGGTTCACAAAGGTAGTTGCAGAGATGATGGCCTTCCTCAGAAGGAGACACATTACGGTAGTTCCATATCTGGACGATTTTTTGCTTATAGCAGACACCAAAGATCTTCTGATACAACATCTCTCACAAACCCGGTCCCTAATGGAGCGACTAGGTTGGATCCTAAACTATTCAAAGTCCGATCTCCTCCCGGACACAGAGAAAGTATTTCTAGGAACCAGGTTAGATTCAGTAGATCAGCGGTCTTATCTTCCCAGAGAAAAACAGGACAGATTGATTCAAAAGATCTTGGATTTCAAAGATCGCAGGCATTGCACCCTCAGAGAAGCCATGAGGATTCTGGGTCTTATGACATCCTGCATCCCAGTAATCCCTTGGGCTCAGTTCCACTCAAGGCAGCTTCAGAAATTAATTCTATCAGCTTGGGTCAGAGACTATCAGTCCCTGGAGTCAAATGTCTATCTTTCAGCAACAGTGAGAGACGCGCTAACATGGTGGTTAAACCCACAGATATTACAAGTGGGCATTCCTTGGGATTTGGCTCCAGCAAAGACTGTGACCACAGATGCCAGTATGAGAGGCTGGGGAGCTCAGGTAGAAGATGTCTTTCTTCAGGGTGTATGGTCCAACCAAGACCGCCAGAGATTGTCAAACTACAGGGAATCAAAGGCAGTTCTGGAAGCCCTGAGGGCTGCCGAACAACTAATAAAAGGGTATCATGTAACGCTTCCATCAGACAACATGACGACTGTCATCTAAAAAGACAAAGTGGGACAAGGAGCCCTCTACTTCAGAAGTTGGCACAATGTTTTCCTGGGCAGAGAAAACAATATTGTCCATCTCAGCAGTCCATTTAAAGGGGTCTTCCAACACGACAGCGGACTTCTTGAGCCGTCAGAACATCCCCCCGGGAGAATGGACTTTGAACAAGGACGTTTTCAACCTGATTTGCATCAGGTGGGGAGGTCCACAGATAGATCTATTCGCAACAAGAAATAACACTCAAACAGAACAGTTCTCTCTGGATCCAAAGGACAATCCCACAGGGGTGGATGCTTTATCTCGGGTCTGAAACAGGAGTCTGTTATGCTTTTCCCCCGCTTCCACTGATTCCAGCAGTACTAAAGAAGCTGAGATAGAGTTCCACGATTCTGATTGCGCCAGCTTGGCCCAAAAGAGGCTGGTTCCCGGAGCTCATTGCAAGGTCCATCAAGGATCCTATTGCGCTTCCAGAAAGGGAGGACCTTCTTCAGGGACCCAACTATCATCCAGATGTCAGCAGACTCAGATTGACTGCTTGGATCCTGAGAGGCAGATGTTGAGAAACAAGGGTCTCTCAGAAGAGGTAATCTCTACTTTACAGCATAGTAGGAAGCCTGTAACCGCAGCTATTTACTATAAAGTGTGGAAGAAGTTCAGGTCCTGGTTAGAAGCTAATCATCCAGGTTCTACTTCTCCTTCTATTGGCCAGATTCTGGATTTTCTCCAACTAGGCTTTAATAGGGGTCTAAAGCCTAGCACCCTGAGGGTACAAATATCTGACCTTTCATGTTTTCTAGACGCCCCAATTGCAGAGCATAGGTGGATTCGTAGATTTGTGAATGCTGTGGGTAGACTCCGGCCTACATTAAGACCATCTATTCCAGCCTGGGATTTAAATTTGGTCTTAAATATTCTCTGCGATCCTCCCTTTGAACCTATAGAGGAGATTTCAGAGAAGCTTCTTTCCTTCAAGGCTGCTTTCCTGATTGCAATTACATCAGCACGCAGGATAGGGGAGATTCAGGCCCTTTCCATTTCGGATCTGTACTTAAAGATCCTGGATGATCGCATTATTTTAAGATTAGATCCTTCCTTTCTACCGAAGGTGGTTACCTCATTCCACAGAGAACAAGAAATAATTCTACCCTCTTTTTGTACCTCTCCCCAGAAGGTTCAGGAGCACAGGTACCACTCTCTGGATGTTAGACGAACCATTCTAACCTACTTAAAGAGGACTGAAACCTGGAGGAAATCCTTGAATCTCTTCATCCAGTTCGGAGGGAGAAATAGAGGATGCAAAGCGTCTAAACAAACAATTGCAAGATGGATCAAAGTCATCATCAAAGAATCCTATAGATTGGAGGATCTTCCTTGTCCTTTAACTGTGAAAGCTCACTCAACCAGAGCTGTTGCTGCCTCTTGGGCTCAGAGCAGATGCCTCGATTGACCAAATTTGCAGAGCTGCCACGTGGTCCAATTTCCACACCTTCACGAAGCATTATAAGTTGGACGTTTTAGCTAATCAGGATTTAGCTTTTGGACGCAAGGTCTTGCAGGCAGTTGTCCCTCCCTAGCTAGCTTCTTTGGTAGCTCTCCATGGTGCTGTCATGGAGGGTCGTCCTGTAAACATAGATTTAGTCTTACTGGTAAATAGCTTTCCAGGAGTCCTGACATGACAGCACTGAGTATTCCCCACCTTATTTGCTTGCTGTATATTATTTTGTTGTGTTATTGTTCCAATGTGGTGTAAACATTGACGATAATAAAAATGTTGCAGTATTCCGGTGTAGTGATTTATAAACACTAGAGTATGGGGGTGGGGAGGGGCCTTTTAATCTCTCTCGCTTCCTGTCCCTGCAGAGATGAATAGGACATCCTCCATGGTGCTGTCATGTCAGGACTCCTGGAAAGCCATTTACCGGTAAGACTAAATCTGTTTCGGCCTTATAAACTGTTACTATGTAAAATACTAATAGGAGTTTATTATAAACCACCTAATATACCAGAGTTCACAGAAAATCTACTTCTAAATGAAATAGTCGAGGCGGCAAATCATAATGAGGTTGTTATTATAGACGACTTCAACTACCCAGATATAGACTGGGAAACTGAAACCTGTATATCTCATAAAGGAAACAGGTTCTTGGCAATAACCAAAGACAATTGCCTTTCCCAACTGATTCAGGACCCGACTAGAGGGACAGCCATACTGGACATAGTATTAACCAATAAACCTGACAGAACAACAGATATGCAGGTTGGGGGACACCTGGGAAATAGTGATCATAATATAATAACCTTCCAATTGTCAATCAAGAGTGTTTCTTCAGGGAAGAACAAAAATACAAAAAAAACCCAACCAAAAAAACAAAATTTAGCCAACTAAGAGAGGCCATAGGCCTAACTAACTAGGACAAAGTCCTCAAAAATAAAAATACAGCCACAAAAAATGGGAGATTTTTAAAAGCATCATAATATCTAATTGACACAGATGCCGAAAAGGCATTCGATCGAATTGACTGGATCTTTATGCAAAAGGCTTTACTTAAATTTGGGATTCCCGCGCCTTTTATACAAGTTATCATGGCAATGTATGAGTCTCCAACTGCCCGAGTACTAGTAAATGGGATTATGTCTCTTTCCCCCCCCCCCCCCCTTTCCATAAGAAACTGTACACGCCAGGGGTGCCCCCTTTCCCCAGTACTGTTCATCCTCCATGGTAGAATGGGGGGCGGGGGGCCCATGTCTGAGATGGAAGCCCCGATGCCTTGCCCAGAGGCATCGGGACTCCCATCTACGGAAGCCCAGGAGACCCAGCCACAGCGCTGGGTCTCCTAGGCAACGGTCAGCGTCTCAGTGTGAGACGCTGACAGTTGAATGCAGCACAATACAGATGTATTGTGCTGCATTCAATCAGGGATCAGACCCTGAAATGTTAAAGTCCCTTACTGGGACATAAGTGAAATGTAAAAAAAAAAGTTTGTGTTTTAACAAAAAATAAAAAAATAAAAAAAATAGTTTAAAAAAAAAAAAAGCCCTTTCCCCATAAAGAAACACATAAAAATAGAAAAAAAAAATATACATATTAGGTATCGCCACGTCCGTAAAAACCTGCTTTATTAAAATATCACATGATCCAGCCCGCCCGGTCAACACCATAAAAAATAAAAACTGTCTAAAAAGTCATTTTTGGTCACATTTCATCACAAAAAATGTAATACCATGCGATCAAAAAAGTGTATGCCCCCAAACATAGTACCAATCTAACCGTCATCTCACCCCGCAAAAAATGAGCCCCTACCCGAGACAATCGCCCAAAAAAATGAAAAAACTACAGCTCTCTGACTATGGAGACACTAAAATGTGATTTTTTTTTTTTTTTTTTTTTTTTTTTTTTGTGCTTCAAAAATATTGTGTAAAACTTAAATAAAAAAAAGTATACATATTAGATATTGCCGCGTCCGTAACGACCTGCTCTATAAAAATATCACACGATCTAACCTGTCAGATGAATGTTGTAAATAACAAAAAATAAAAACAATGCCAAAACTGCTAGTTTTTGTTACCTTGCCTCACAAAAAGTGTAATGTAGAGCTACCAAAAATCATATGTACCCTAAAATAGCACTGACAAAACTGCCAACTTATCCCGTAGTTTCCAAAATGGGGTCAGTTTTTTGGAGTTTCCTACTCTAGGGGTGCATCAAATGTGACATGGCAACTTAAAATTTTTCCAGTGAAATATTCCCTGGCGGTCCTTTCCTTCTGCGCCCTGCTGTGTGCCTGTACAGCAGTTTACGATGACAAATGGGGCATTTCTGTAAACTACAGAATCAGGGTAATAATTACTGAGTTTTGTTTGGCAGTTAACCCTTGCTTTATTCTCAGAACAAAATGATTCATATGGAAAATCTGTCAAAGTGAAATTCGGAAATTTTGGCTTCATTTTCCTTTAATTCTTGTGGAACACCTAAAGGGTTAAAAACGTTTGTAAAATCAGTTTTGAATACCTTGAGGGGTGTAGTTTCTAAAATGGGGTCATTTTTGGGTGGTTTCTATGATGGAAGCCTCACAAAGTGACTTCAAACCTGAACTGGTCCTTAAAAAGTGGGTTTTGGAAATTTTGTGAAAAATGTCAAGATTTGCTTCTACATTTCTAAGCCTTCTAACGTCCCAAAAAAATAAAATGTAATTTTCAAAGTGATCCAAACCTTAAGTAGACACATGGGGAATGTAAAGTCATAACTATTTTTGGAGGCATTACTATGTATTTTAAAAGTAGAGAAATTGACATTT
>ONZH01026721.1:55000-152500 GCA_900303285.1 Rhinella marina
TGAAGGGTCGGCATTCAAGGGAACAGTATGGGATACTTGCAAAGCATACCTTTAGAGGAATCTTTTTTTTCAGCGTATTAGCAGGCATAAATCGAGATCTAGGCAGCTTTTAAGTGATCTTAACTTAGCGGTCACAGATGCCGAGGCAAAATATGTTGCCTTGCCTTCCCCTGCTACTGAGGAGCCGTGGATAGAGGCACAAGCCAAGCTAAAAGATGCCCTCTGTCATTCAGCGGATAATAAACGCTTCTTCTTACAGCAGAGATATTTTGAGGCGGGGAGAGCTCTGGAAGATTATTGGCCAGAATTGTATGTGAACAGGAAGGTACATCCAGAGTTGTGGCTATTCATGACTCAGCGGGCGCCTGGTATCTGAAGATGCTGAAATATTGAATGTTTTTCATTTTTATTATAAGCATTTGTATGCGTCCAAACTGGAAAAAGACAAATCGGATATTATACAATACCTAGGTCGGATAGAGGTTCCAAAGTTATCTAGAGCTAACGCTGATTTTTTAGACAGCCCAATTAAGCTGGAGGAACTGGAAGTGGCTTTGAAGTCTTTTCCCAATGAGAGAGCTCCTGGAATAGACTGCTTGCCGGCAGAATGTTTAAAAAATATAGTGATTGTCTCTTACCCCATTTACTTGAGGTATATCTAGAAGCTTTTCACACTGGGAAATTGCCTCCCACTATGACTGAAGCAATAATTGTGGTATTGCCCAAGACTGGAAAAGACCGTCATATGCAGATTCTTATAGGCCCATATCCCTTTTGACTGCTGATATTAAAATATTGGCTAAGGTCCTTGCAAATAGACTGATGTTGTCGGTTATTTCTACCATCATACATAGTGATCAATCTGGGTTTATGCCTGAGAAGTCGACCTCGGTCAATTTGAGATGACTGTTCCTAAATATGCAGAGGAAAAAGGAGTTTAATGGTAGTAGGGCGATCCTCTCATTAGATGCAGCCAAGGCATTTGATAGCATTGAATGGCCTTATTTGTGGGAGGTACTTCAGCGAATGGGCTTTGGGTTGGCATTTGTTAAATGGGTTCAATTACTGTATCAACAGCCAAAAGCACGTATACGGGCCAATGGTGCCTCTTTCTCGCTGGAAAGGGGAACCCGACGGGTGCCCGTTGTCTCCACTACTTTTTGCCATAGCGATCGAACCCTTAGCATGTCTTATAAGATCAACCAATCAAATAATTGGATTCCCTATGGGGGCGGGAGAAGAGCGTATCTCGCTTTATGCTGGCGATATGCTAATCTATGTAGGTGATATTAACAAGTCCCTAAACCCCATTATTTCGCTAATTCAGGAATTTGGAGACAGGTCTGGGTTGCGTATTAACTGGGACAAATCGATACTATTCCCTATGGATGCCACCCCATCTGTAGGACCTGGCCCTTCCACCCTTTTGCAAGTATCCAATAAATTTAAATATTTAGGGATCAATATCTCCTCTACGGTGCATAATTACATTAAGGATATTGACCCACTGCTACAGTCCTTAACTGACCAGATTAGTACGTGGTGCAAACTGCCGCTGACAATTATCGGTAGGAGTAATCTGCTGAAAATGGTAGTGATGCTGAAACTTTTGTACATACTGCATAACTCCCCAGTCTGGATTCCTCAAAGGATATTTTTTAGAATAAATACATTATTTAGAAGTCTTCTCTGGGAAAAAAAAGATGGCCCGGATCAAACTAGAAACCCTGCAATGGGAAAAGGGGGAGGGGGGACTGTCCCCAATGCATATTTGTACTTTATCTCCTCACAACTGCAACAATTGAAAGGTTGGAGTACTAATGCTGGAAGTAGTAGCACAGTGGCCAAATTGGTGACACATGTTGAATTGTGTCTCTCCTGTTGAAGTGATGGAAAAATTATGGTCAGATAGCCAATATATCTACTATGCCTACATTACAGCTTATTGGTAAAGTGTGGCAAAAATGTAAGCGTTCACGATCTATAGAAGGCTTTACAAAAATTACTCCCCTGTGGAATAATCCGCAGATACCGGAAATATTCAGGTTGGAAGGTTTTTCTCCCTGGAAAAAGAAGGGTATTTTCCTGTATCAACTACAGAAGGATAAAGATCTCAAATCCTTTGAACAATTGAAGGAGGAATTTTCCCTTCCTCGCCAATCCTTCTATCAGTACCTTCAATTGCAGCATGCTTATCGTGCGCAGGATAAATTCTCCATGATTTGCACAGTGGTTCCCTTATTGCAAACTATACTTACCAGACAATCCTCACGGGGATTAATTTCTTTAATATATAGACATCTGTTTGTTAAATCCAGGGGGGAAAATCCTGTGCCCATTAAGACGAAATGGGAAAGGGATGTAGGACCACTGGGAGATGAGCAATGGAAGAATATCCTCACTTTAACACCCACATTATCGGTCTGTGAAAGCCAGAGAATGTCACAGCTTTTATTAATACATAGAGTATATAAAACTCCTGATTTTCTTTTTAAGATTGGAGTCAGAAATTACTCATCTTGCCCTCGGTGCGGGTACTCTCCTGCTACACTAATGCACATGTTCCGGGAATGTAGAGAACTATCTGGTTATTGGACCGAAATATTAGTGCATTCAAGCTGCATATGGGATTGAGGTTCTGTTCACTCCCAGGGCCTGTGTTCTAGGGGTAATGGCTATCAAAAGTCACAGTACTTGACTCGGGGTTCAGAGAATTTTGTTCTAGGCTAGAAAATTGATTGCTAGACACTGGTTGAGACCACAGCCTCCAACTATGACCGAATTCCATAATAGAATGAAGCTCATCTTACGACTAGAGAAAGGGGTGTATGTGAAAAGAAATTGAGTTGAAATATACCGCTATATGGGATAAGTGGTTAACATCAGATATAGTAGCCCCATGAACTCTGATATACCATTAATGGACTAACAGCATATTGAGTGGAGCCCAACTGTGGGTTGTATTTGTATTTTGTTTGGTCTGTTTGTTTTCTCCTTTAAGTTTCGATTGAAGATGTATGGTATGTGATAATTGTACTGTATAATCCAGAATTCTCAAAATACCCTTTCATGCAATGATGTGTAACAGATGACAATTCACTTCAATTGTAATATTGTTAAAAAACTTTAATAAAAAAATATCTGATTTAAAAAAAATAGAGATGAGCGAACGTGCTCGTTACGAGCACTGTATCGCTCGTCTCCCGTGCGAACAAATGCCCGTAGGCATTACGGATCCGTCCTCAGCTGCATGTAAGTCAATGAGGACGGATCGTTTGGTATGACACTCATACCAAACTGTTCCATCCCCCTGACTTTCGGTCGGGTGAGGAGGACGGAACCGTTTGGTATGAGTGTCATACCAAACGATCCGTCCTCATTGATTTACATGCAGCTGAGGACGGATCCGCAATGCCTGTGGGCATTTTACACGGGAGCCGAGCGATACAGTGCTCGTAACGAGCACGTTCGCTCATCTCTAGTGTTAAAATAACATTCTATTCGGTCAGGTTTCTAAATTCTGTGAAATGCCTGTTGGAACAAAGTGTTCACTACACCCCTTGAAAAATTCCTTGTGGTGTGTACTTGCCAAAATCTGGTCATTTTTTGGGTGTTTGAACTGTAGGCAGAGATCACAATAACACCTGTACAAGCACCTGTATTGGAAATTTTATGCTAAGAAAAATACAATTTTGTTAGGCTTTTTCCTGACCTTTCGGCACACCACTCTGAAGCTGTGGAGGGAGGCTTGTGCAGTGGCGCACTCATCTTCAGAGCTGTTAGCAGAGTGGCAGCTTGGTGAACATTATTGATTGTTGGTCAAGGGGTTTGCCTGCTGTTTCTAAGCTCCTGAGAGGAGTCTGGAGAAAATGCAGAGCTGGCAATTATAGGTAACTGATAAAGTGCAAGGAAGTCGGGTAGAGTATATTGGACTGTGCTTATCACTTGGCTACAATTGCCTGTTCTACATGTACTCCAGACCACTCCCAGGAGCTTATTAACCCTATCCTGGAGCAGAGGGAGTGCTGGTATTTACATGGGACTGTATATTGGAGGAACTGAAGGGAGGGCACTGATACTTACATGGGACCATATGTTGGAGATGGCCGGAGGAAGGGCAGTGATATATTTACATGGGTATGTATGTTAGAGGGGGCTGAATGGAGGGATGAGATGTTATTTAGGCTAGTATGGATTCCCCTGCATTAGGGCACGTTCACAGCAAAGCTGGGATTTTTCTGTAAACCACAGAATCTGGATAATGTTAGTTTGTTTTGCTGTTAACCCTTACTGACCCTTCACACTTAAGAAGTTATTTGGTCAGTTATTTATAGGGATGAGCAAATCGACTTCGGATGAAACATTCAAAGTCAATTTGCATAAAACTTTGTTCTTTTACTGTATGGAGCGGGATCTCTGTACAGTATTAGAATGTTTTTGCTCCGATGAGCTGAAGTTATTACTTTGTGAAGTCTTGCAAGACTTTGCATAATTTCATAAATTCATTATTACTGTAAAAAAAAAAAAAAATTCCCGAACTCAGGTTCAGTTCTAAGATACCACTTGGAACTGAACCCGAGTTTGGTACATTTTTTTTTTTTACAATAATGCGGCTGCCGCCCGGTGTGTGTTCCGCACGGCTGCGGAACACACGGCCGGGCACCCCATTCAAAATTCCTATACTTGTCCGCTATTGCGGACAAGTATAGGACATGCTTTATTTTTTTTTATGCGGAGCCGTGGGACTGAGCTGGCTCTGTGCCGCGGCTGCCCGCTCCCATAGAGGTGAATGGGGCTGCATCTATTCCGCAATATTGCGTAATAGATGCGGCCCCATTCATACGGTTGTGTGAATGGGGCCTTAAAATGAATTTATGCAGTTATGCGAAGTCTTGCAAGACTTCACAAAGTAATAACTTCGGCTCATCGGAGCGAATACGTTCTAATACTGTACGGAGCTCCTGCTCCCGTTTAGTCCGAAGTCGATTCGCTGATCCCTTTTTTTACACCTGTTATTGTGCAGGTCAAAACACAAAATAGGTGCAGATTAGTGTTCAGTGAAGCAAGCTTTGGGTGCTTCCTTTGAAGTTACTTCGTTCAAAACGTGGGAATAATACTGTTTTGAGATCCAATTCAGGAAAATCTATTCTTATGGCTCTATGTTGTGCCATTCCTTTATGGAATGTCATGTCTTTGTTGGCCTGCTGATACCTCCCAAAATGTGACCCCATTTAGTAAATAGTCTCTGCAAATGCTACAAAGCACACCAAAACCCATTCCAGTGAAATCTGCTTTTCAAATGCCAAATTGTGCTCCTTCACTTCTGAGACATGCTGTTTGCCCATACAACAGTTTAAAACCACCTTTTTGCTGTTTTCAGTAGGAAATTCTTAATTGTGGAGTAATTTTTCCTATTACCCCTTAAACTTATTTATACCTTTTTATTCTGTAAAATACCAGTGCTCAAAATTGTGATTATACCTCTAAATTCCCCGAGGGGTATAGTTGCCAAAATGAGTTACTTATATTTTGGCTGCTCAGTGCCTCTGCAAAAACTTTTGCCTGAAAAACATCCTAATAGTTATAGTTAATACAGTTGAAAAAAGACAATAAGTCCATCAAGTTCAATAAAGAGGTAGGTGTGGATGTGAATCCCAGCAGTAAATGAGAATCAGATTTCTACTCATTTTCAATCATTAATGTCATTTACTTTTAAGAATTCATCTAAACCCTTTTTAAAACTGTTGCTGTGACCACGTCCAGAGGTAGTCTATTCCACAGATTCACGGTTTCTAGAGTAAACTTTTCTTCACCAGTTGTAGGCAGTGCCCCCTTGTGTTTTGAGGGGGTTTTACATGGAACAGCTTTTCAGCATATTTTATGTATGGCCCATTTATACATTTGTATGGGTTAAAGGAAATTGGTCTTTACGGAAAACAGATACAAACATCCTGCACCATGTGATAGTAAAATGTGCGGATGTACAAGGCTAAATTTAGAAATTCACAGAAAAAATGCACTAAAACAATAGATGCAAACAATATATGGACTAAGCCCTCACTCTATAGATAAAATCTGAGACTCTTAGCCAATACATTTTGATCAAAATACATCTGTGCCCACCTACCCAGCGCCACGGTGGTCTCAATTCAGGCAGGTCCTACGCTAAACCTAACTATGCGGTTGTGCATCTATGTTTAGGTGCGCAGACCCTGCACATATAGTGTGCTGCTCCTAGTAACCTCTATGTGCATCAGCAACCAATGAGAGGAGGAGCACACACCCATATGTACCACCTGTTACCAGGGGAGTAGCATTCATGTGCAATTTTGCCCCACCTATCTAAGAGGCGACCTTGATTAAGGTGGTACATATAGGTGTGTGCTCCTCCTCTCATTGGTTGCTGATGCACATAGAGGTTACTAGGAGCAGCACACTATATGTGCAGGGTCTGCGCACCTAAACATAGATGCACAACCGCATAGTTGGGTTTAGCGTAGGACCTGCCTGAATTGAGACCACTGTGGCGCTGGGTAGGTGGGCACAGATGTATTTTGATCAAAATGTATTGGCTAAGAGTCTCAGATTTTATCTATAGAGTGAGGGCTTAGTTCATATATTGTTTGCATCTATTGTTCAAGTGCATTTTTTCCGTGAATTTCTAAAGGAAATTGGTCACCAGAATCCTCACCACTAAACTAAAACTATCGTCTTGCAGCCCTTGCTACCTCCTTTCCAGGTGTGCTTTTCTTTCCATGCTGCTTGTTTTCTGTCTTTAAAAAAATCCACTTTATTTCTTATGCAAATAACCATGTAAGGTGCCCAGAGTGGCGTTATTTTCGTTCAAAGGTGCCCAGTCCTGCCCTCCAGGAGAGCCCAAGCATGCCTCCCCTGAGCTCATACTCTACACCCCCAGCAGCGCTGTTGCCGATACCCACTACATTATGAACAGCAGAACCCCTTCCACTTCAGTGTCCCTGACAAATCTCGTCCCAACTCTTATTTTACCAGCAGAGGATGAAACAGTCACTGGGCTCGGCGCATGCCCAGTGAAACATTTAATGCTGATGCCCTCAGTTCCAAACACTACTTGCGCCGCCACCCTTCCGCTTCAACTGAGGGCATCAGCCTCAAATATTTTACTGGGCATGTGCTGAGCCCAGTGATGGTTTCATCCTCTGCTGGTAAGATAAGAGTCAAAAACCAAGAGATAGAAACCAAGCAGCAAGGAAAGAGTACGTCTGGAAAGGAGGTAGTAAGTGCCGTAAGATAATAGTTTTAGTTTAGTGTTGATTTATTCTGACACATTTCCTTTAACCCTTTCAGTCCCGGAGGTTTTTTCGGTTTTGCGTTTTCGTTTTGCGCTCCCTGCCTTCAAACAGCCATAACTGTTTTATTTTTCTGTTCACATAGCTGTATTAGGGCTTGTTTTTTGCGGGACAAGCTGTACTTTCCAACGCCACCGTTTAATATTGCATATGGTGAAGTGGGAAAAAAATTCCAAATCGGGTGAAATTGCAAAAAAAATGCTATTCCGCTACAGTTCTACGGCTTTTTTTATTTACAGCGTTTGATGTTCATTAAAACTGACCAGTTGCTTTCATTCTACTGGTCATTGCGATACCTAATATGTATAGTTTTTCCTACGTTTTGATAGTGATAAAATTATAAAGTTGTAAATTTTTTATTTTTTTTTTGTCATATCTTGACCCCTATAACTTTTTGATATTTATGTGTACGGAGCTGTATGGGGGCTCATTTTTTGCGGGGCGATCTGAACTTTTTATTAATACTATTCTGGGGTGTGTGAGACTTTTTGATCACTTTTTTATTTAATTAAAAAAAAATGACAATCAGCAAATCGCCATTTTGATGCTTTTTTCTGCCATGCAATTCGCCATATTGGAGGTTTTTTTTATATTTTAAAAGTACGGGCGTTTTTGGTCATGGTGATACCCATGATGTCTATATTTTATTGTTATTTAGGTATTTTTTTAAAGAGGACCTTTCACCACTCCTGACATGCCTGTTTTAATAGCTTCATGCATTCCCCATGAAATAACAAGTCTGGAACATCTATTCTTATGTCTGTATGTTGTGCCATTCCTTTATTTGCACTGAAGTTATGAATGAATTGCTATTTGTCTTCAGTAAGGGAACAAGGTTGGGGGTGTGTACATGCAGTCTGAACATGGCAGCACTGATTGGCTAGTGTCAGTCTGTGCAGATACACACCCCCAACTGGTTACCTCCCCTCTGTTTACTGAAGGCAAATAGCAATTCAATCATAACTTCTAGTGCAAATAATAAAGGAATCGCACAACATACAGACATAATGATAGATGTTCCAGACTTATTACATGGGAAATGCATGAAGCTATTAACAGGCATGTCAGGGGTGGTGAAAGGTCCTCTTTAATTATACGGAAAGGGGGGGGCGATTTAAACTTCTATATTTTTTAATCTTTTATGTTTTGTTTTTTTTTTTTAATTTTTTGTGATTATTTTAAAGCTCAAATATGAGAAAATAGATTGCTCATAAAGAAAAAAAACAATCAGGGTTTTTTAATACTGAATTAAAAACCCAATTTGCTCATTTCTTATCCTGGCCTGCCATCTAGTGGCCAGAATAAGAATTGCACTTTGAAAGCTGTAAACCTCATCAGCGAGGTTTACAGCTTTCAGATCGTGTACAGACACCCCGTTTGACCACATTGGGCGTCTGTACGTTCGCTTCCGGGTTTTTGCGCTACTAGATGCCATGACTGAAGAGGAAACCGCCGATGGCGTCATGTACCCGCAAGTCTCTGCTGTTAGAAACAGCAGTGGCTTGCCAGCCATGACGCCTGCCACACGTGCTAGTGGACGTCATGTGTCCGCATCGCCCCAGCGCCGTACATGTGTGGCGCTGGTATCGAAAGGGTTAATCATGTCTCCACTAGGCATCTCTTAAGACTAAATTTAATTCTTTTAATCTTTCGTCATAACGAAGACTCCCCATGCCCCTTACCAGTTTATTTGCTCTCCTTTGTACTTTTTCCAGTTCCAAAGCATCCTTTCTATGGACTGGTGCCCAAAACTGAACTGCATATTCCAGATGAGGCAGCATCAATGCTTTGTAAAGTGGTAATATTACATCCCTGCTCTGCGAGTCCATGCCTCGTTTAATGCATGACCATATCCTGGTGGCCTTAGAAGCAGCTGATTTAACATTGTATTCGGTTATTCAATCTATCTACAAGGACTCCCAAATCCTTCTCTAAGTGACTCCCCCAGTGTTACATCCCCTATGACATATGAAGCACAGAGATCATTACTACCAAGATGCATAACTTTACACTTATCCACATTGAACCTCATTTGCCAAGTTGATGCCCAATCAACTAGTTTATGGACTTCTTCCATAGTTCACTGTACTACATAGCTTAGTGTCATCTGAAAATATAGAAATTATGCTAATCCCATCCTTGATATCATAAATAAATAAGAGGACCCAGCACTAGTCCCTGCGGTACACCACTTATAACCCAGGGCCATTCTGAATAGGAATCATTGACCACAATAATTGACCTGAAAATAAAATGACATGTCTACCCAAATTTACCACTAACATGAAGT
Organism: Rhinella marina; assembly: GCA_900303285.1. Classification (NCBI taxonomy): domain Eukaryota; kingdom Metazoa; phylum Chordata; class Amphibia; order Anura; family Bufonidae; genus Rhinella; species Rhinella marina. Next base: position 64,619 of record ONZH01026721.1, read on the forward strand.
ACAATGCCAAGAAAAAAAAAAATTCTCTGATTTGCCTGGGTAAGTAAAAGCATAAGTTATTACTACACTAGCAGAAGGACCCAGCTTAGCACGTTTATATTTCATCTATTTCATTTAATGTCTGTGTTGTTAAAAGATATCGACATTATCCCCCATAAGTTACCTCTACTGCCCGCCCCACCTCCACAGCAGCCCATCACGTTAACTTTGATCTTCACAGCAGCCCACCCCTTAGCATTGACCTCCATAGGGCACCGTCCCTTTAACAGTGACTGCCACAGTACCCCGTTCCCTTAACAGCAACCTCGCAGTACCCTGCTGCCTTAACAGTGACCTCCACAGTAGCTGCCCCTTTAATAGTGGCCCCTGCCACGTTAACAAAAAGCTCCATAGTGCCCGCCCTTTTAACCGTGACCTCCACAGCGGCCTGCTTCTTTAACAGTAACATCCACAGTGAACGCCACTTTAATAGTGGCCCCTGCTCACTTAACAGTGACCTCCACAGCGCCCTGACTTTTTAAGGCTTGGGCTACATGAAGACGTGTCGCGCGGCATTTTGTCTCACCAATGTCGCGCAACAATTTTTATAATGATAGGCTATGGTGTTACACTGCGACACGACAGTCGCAAAAAATCCAACCAAGATGGATTTTACTGAAACTGTTGCGTCGCAGCATGCCGTAGTGCAACACCATAGACTATTATAATAATTTCTATTTCCCAAATCTTTCTTGTTCTCACCCAGCTTCCTCTGCCCTGCTCCTGGCTGGGTTATGGAAACCTGCAGTAAAACTGTATATCTGGAGACTAAGGATCTGCAAGCTTCCATTGGCTGATGAGTGACGTGACCGTGTGTATGGCAGCTGGGATTTGAAGAGAGAGGCTCCCAGGCTAATATTGGCTAATGCAGGTCATATTTTTGGGAATATCTCAGGAACGCTACGTCCTAGAGAGCTGAGACCCAGTCTAAAACCTTCCCGGACACCTAATGTACCTGTGTACTGAATTTGGTAAAAATCGGTCCAGTAGTTTGGTCGTGCATAAAGGACAGAAAGGCAGACAAACTAATTTTTATATATAGATAAGAGATAAAATGACATGTCAGATTAACAAAATTACGCTCGGTCCATGAGCTGAAAACTGAAGGGGTTCGATAAAATAAGTATTTTTATATGTAATTCATATTTTATTTGATTTCTGTAGAGCAAAGAACAGCAGGAAAGAAAACAAAAGCTGCAGGCTGAAAAAGAACAACGAATCAGGGTTAAAGAAGAGGTAAAGCTTGCTAAGGAGAAAGCCAAGGAGGAGGCCAAGAAAAAGAAGGAAGAAGAGAAAGAGTTGAAAGCAAAAGAGCGTAAAGAGAAAAAAGAAAAGGAGAACCAGGAAAAAGCTGAAAAACTTCGCCTAAAAGAGGAAAAGAAGAAGGAGAAGCTGGAGGCTATGGAGTGAGTAGATATTGTGGTCAGTAATGCTTGGCATAGAGAAAATTTTGCGGCATTTGTTTTCCTGAATCATATTCAGAACACTGACTCCTATATACAGTATGTGCATGCTCTGTACACAATAAGTTATAAACACCTGCACAGATGCAGAGATAAGTCAGAAGCAGTGGGTGAATATCACATAGTTCATCATGTGGTGACATGACATTCACATTATTTGGACAAGACGACTCTTCTGGTATCTAAAAAGTAGGTGAATGGTAATTTGCTTAGAATCTCTCAAGGCAATATAACTTGCTATAGTCAGTTTGTAACTGTGACTTAGCAGATCCTTTATTCACTAACAGTTACCATATTTTCTTGGTCCTTTTAAACTGCTATATTTTGGGCCTGTTACCTTTTGTTTATATGCAGCTCTTTAGCATGGGGATGAATCATGGGTAATATGTTTGTCCCCATACAGTTTTCGTTTGTTTCGGCTGCACATTCTGTTGTCATAGGGCAGTGTGCTGCAGTTTAGACCAACAATCATTTTTCTCACTTGTCATTTAGGAACACAGAAGACCTTTCTTTTGTCTGTATGATATAGTTGCAGAGAAATCAGCATTGTTGTTCATATGCAAATGAGCAATTGAAGCATTCAGAGGCGGGGCTGAATATTCTGAGCACTGCTATGTAACACCCCCTGTGCTCTGCACACTCCCCCCTCCCCTTGACTGACAGGGCTAGACAGCAGGCTGAGGGCAGAGCTGTGTCCTAGAGCTGTGTGCAAGCAAGTAAATATCATATACACTACAGCTTCACAACACTGAGATCTGCTCAGAAAGCTCATCTACATATCACTGCTTTATTCACAGACACAATATATGATCATACAGACACCAGTAATGTTTGTTAGCTGATAAGTATAGGAAAGACATGCTGAGGACAGAGCTGTGTCCTAGCATCTACATATCATATACTCTATGTACTATAGCTTCACCACACTGAGGTCTGCTCAGAAAGCTCATCTACATATCACTGATTTATTCAGACACAATATATGATCATACAGACACCAGTAATATATGTTAGCTGATAAGCCTAGAAATGACAAGCAGTTTTATGTGGTAATGCTATAGCTTGGTGGTTAAGTGGTTGGTTTTGTATGTAGAGATCTCAGGTTTGAATCTTGGAAGTATTCGGCTCCCTGGAACTTCTCAACCTTTTGCCACATTTCAGACTTCAAACAAAAAGATATACGATTTTAAATTTTTGGTGAAGAATCAACAACAAGTGGGTCACAATTGTGAAATGAAATTTATTGGATCATTTAAACTTTTTTTGTAATAATAAAACTGAGAAGTTGGGCGTGCAAAATTATTCGGCCAATTTACTTTCAGTTCAGAAAACTCACTCGAAGTTCATTGAGGATCTCTGATCCAATGTTGTCCTAAATGACTGATGAAGATAAATAGAATCCACCTGTGTGTAATCAAGTCTCCGTATAAATGCACCTGCTCTGTTATAGTCTCAGGGTTCTGCATCATGAAGACCAAGGAACACACGAGGCAGGTCCGTGATACTGTTGTGGAGAAGTTTAAAGCCGGATTTGGATACCAAAAGATTTCCCAAGCTTTAAACATCCCAAGGAGCACTGTGCAAGCAATCATATTGAAACGGAAGGAGTATCAGACCACTGCAAATCTACCAAGACCCGGCCGTCCCTCTAAACTTTCATCTCAAACAAGGAGAAGACTGAAAAGAGATGTAGCCAAGAGGCCCATGATCACTCTGGATGAACTGCAGAGATCTACAGCTGAGGTGGGAGAGTCTGTCCATAGGACAACAATCAGTAGGACACTAAACAAATCTGACCTTTATGGAAGAGTGGCAAGAAGAAAGCCATTTCTCAAAGATATCCATAAAAAGTCTCGTTTACAGTTTGCCACAAGCCACCTGGGAGACACACCAAACATGTGGAAGAAGGTGCTCTGGTCAGATGAAACCAAAATCCAACTTTTTGGAAACAATGCAAAACGATATGTTTGGCGTAAAAGCAACACAGCTCATCACCCTGAACACACCATCCCCACTGTCAAACATGGTGGTGGCAGCATCATGGTTTGGGCCTGATTTTCATCAGCAGGGACAGGGAAGATGGTTAAAATTGATCGGAAGCTGGATGGAGCCAAATACAGGACCATTCCGGATGAAAACCTGTTGGAGTCTGCAAAAGACCTGAGACTAGGACAGAGATTTATCTTCCAACAAGACAATGATCCCAAACATAAAGCAAAATCTACAATGGAATGGTTAAAAAATAAACGTATCCAGGTCTTAGAATGGCCAAGTCAAAGTCCAGACCTGAATCCAATTGAGAATATGTGGAAAGAGCTGAAAACTGCTGTTCACAAACGCTCTCCATCCAACCTCAAAGAGCTCGAGCTGTTTTGCAAGGAAGAATGGGCAAGAATTTCAGTCTCTAGATGTGCAAAACTGATAGAGACATACCCCAAGCGACTTGCAGCTGTAATCGCAGCAAAAGGTGGCTCAACAAAGTATTAATGCAAGGGGGGCCGAATAATTTTGCACGCCCCACTTTTCAGTTTTATTATTACAAAAAATGTTTAAATGATCCAATAAATTTTCGTTCCACTTCACAATTGTGACCCACTTGTTGATTCTTCACCAAAAATTTAAAATGTTATATCTTTTTGTTTGAAGCCTGAAATGTGGCAAAAGGTTGAAAAGTTCCAGGGGGCCGAATACTTTCGCAAGGCACTGTATGTAACTAACAGCAGTGCCCCACAGAAGATTGCAAACACATCCCAGACATACCTGTGTGCACTGTGTCTGTATTACATGTCCAGAAAAAGCACTTTTATTCTGCTGGAAAACAGCTCCCAAGTGCCCAGCTGAAAGTGAAACTAAAAACCGCTTTCTCTCCAGACTCGATTTCTAACGGCTATATCTTCTGATATACTGGATATAATGATTTTAGTATCATTTTAAAGCTTGGAATGCCAGCTTTCAAAGAAGGTCAGAACCATTTTTCTATCTGCTACCAATCCCAAGATATGAGCAGCTAAAGCAGCCCTCCCCTCTTCAGTCTGGTTTGCAGCAGAGCATGGCACATGGGAGCGGTTTTCCAGCAGAATAAAAGTGCTTTTCCTCGACATGTAATACAGACACACAGTGCACACAGGTATATCTGGGATGTGTATGCAATCTTCAGTGGGGCACTGCTGTTAGTTATATAGGTGAAAATGAGGTGACAGACACCCTTTTAAGAATTTTATTTTCTTCCACATATATCCCATAACAAAAGTCTATATTATATTTAGAAAGCTAATAAATTACTGGTTTCTTTATACTCATATATTGTGTATGTGAATAAACCAGGTAATAGGTTTTAGCAAAAAAAAAAAAAAAAACGAAAAACACTTTTCTCAATGTGGTAAGGCCTTATTATATATTAGTTATTATATAAATATGGTTTTGAATAAAAAAAATAACTAAGCAAATATATACCTCTTCTAGGATTTGAACCTTAGATCTCTAGATGCAGGGCAGACATACCACTAAGCTATAGCATCACCTCATAGAGATTCATGCTGTTTTTATACTTATAAGATAACACATTACTGGTGTCTGTATAATATATTCTGACTGTGAATAAAGTAGTGATATGTAGATTAGCTTTCTGAACAGATCTCAGTGTGGTGAAACTATAGTGTGTGTAATATTTTCATGCTAGCACCCAGCTCCGCCCTCAGCCTGCTGTCTATCCCTGTCAGTCAATGGGAGGGGGGTGTGTGCACAGCACAGGGGGCGTTACATAGCAGTGCTCAGAATATTCAGCCCCGCCTCTGAGTGCTCAAATTGCTCATTTGCGTATGAATAATAACGCTGATTTCTCCAGCTATTTATCATACAGACAAATGAAAGGTACCATTTTAATCAGCATGATAAGCCCTAACAGCCAGTATGTCTGGTTTAATAGGGTTGATCCTGGTGACAGAGCCGCTTTAAGTGGTAGAAAGGGTACTTTTCAGCAAACAGGTGTCTCACAGACGGCAGAAACACTTGTCAAAGTATTTCAAAGCACACATTTGTGAAAATGAAAAATTACTAGCAGACCCCAATTTTTCACATTCAAAAGGGGTTAAAGGAGAAAATGCACACCATTATGCATTCCCCATTTTCACCCCATTAAGGAAACACCCTATATGTGCTTGTAGCCTGCTGTATGGGCGCACAGCAGGCCTCTAGAGGCAAACTGCAAAATATGGATTTTGCAGGCCAGAATTTACAGAAATGTTTTAAGTGCCATGTTGCATGTTTAAAAATTCCTGAGGTCCCCAGAAATTAAAAACCCAAATAAGTGACCCCATTTTGGAAAGAGCACCCCCGTACGAACATTTTAAGTGGTAGAAAGGGCACTTTTCAGCAAACGCGTGTCTTGCAGAAATGAATATGTAGTGGTCGGTTAAAAGTGGATATGTAAGCTGTTCGGAATAAATTTGAGGTATGAAGTGATAAAACTTTAGGGTACATCATGGATGAAATTAATACTCCATGGAGGATTGGTAGATTCTGGAACACTCCTGCATGCAGAGGCCAGGTTTTTCAGGGCAGGTATCGCAGTGGTAAATGGTGTCTTTCCTAATCTCCCTTTTGGATTACTCCCTGCCTCGTTTTTGGGTCCTTCTCTTCCTTGCTGACTGGGGGACTTGACTGGTAAAACGTTGCACTGACTTCCTGAAGTCCCTGGCCTGGCTTTGAAAAATTAGGGCCTTGATAACCACCTCTTGCAACCGAAGAAAAGTTCCTGTGTGTCCTACAGATTCAAAAAGCACGTACACTTTGCACATTGCCATCTGTACAATGTGTACGGCTAGCTTTTTGTACCACACTTTTTCGTGTGGCATTGTAGGACTTCAGAAGTACAACTTGTGGGTGTACCCAGAGCTACTTTCGCCTAGTTTGTAAGTAGATCTGCAAGATCCAACCCTCCCATGTGCCTGTTATAGTCATGGATACAGACTGGTTTGGGGACAGTGGTTGTGGTACCCTTTACAGCAGCAGGGGAGCTGATGTTGGGGTGAATGGTGGTCAGTAAAAGGATGTCCCTCTTGTACTTAACCACCAGCATGTTCTCATGGAGGAGAGCCCTGCTTTCACCAATCCTCAGTGGCTGCCCTAACAGGGATCTAGGGAAGCCTCTCTGATTTTTGCGCACTGTGCCGCAAGCCACAGTACCTCTGGCAGTTAGGGACATGAATATGGGTCTGCTGGTATAATAGTTATCCACTTAGAGGTGGTAACCCTTATCCAGCAGTGGGTGCACTAAGTCCCACACAATCTTCCCATTAACTCCTAGGATGGAGGGGGGTGGGGGGAATTTTGGGGGTTCTTTCCAGGAATCTTTCCCTTCATAAACACACAACTTGTGGGTGTACCCGGAGCTACTTTCGCCTAGTTTGTAAATTATTGTGCCATACCTTGCCAGTTTGCCAGGCAGGGACTGGTGAAACCTAATCCTCCCTTTGAGAAGTAATAGAGACCCATCTACAGACATTTTTCTCAGGGGTGTACACCTCAGCAGACTTGGTGTTAAAGTGGTCAGTGACAGGCCTAAACCTTAAACAGACGGTCAAATGTTGGGCCGTTTTGGGGTGGCCACTGTCTGTGTATTGTCGTCGTAGTGTGTAATTTTCTAATTGACTCAAATCGCTTCCGGGTCATGGTGTTACTGTAAATTGGAGTCTGGTAGAAAATGTCCAAACTCAATATTAACTATCGTTTGGCTTCTTTACAACGCCCATATGCAGCAAGAGTCCCCAAAACTTCATAATCTCTGCTGCAGTTACTGGGGTGCAAGCTAGGGGTTTAGCGTATGGGGATGTAGGGTTCTGAGCAATGAATTGTTGGGCGTAAAAATTGGTTTGGGCCACCACAATCTTCAGAGAAGATTATTTTGAAAAAATCTAGTTCTGTGAACCCTGCTCAGTCTATCTGCATTCCGGAGCTGGCCTCAAAATCTGGAAATTGGGGCCGATAATAGTCAGGGGGTGGCGCCCATAAGGGTTCACTCTGGGGGGCTGCCTCTGCTGCTACCCTGGGTCGCCTTCTAGAGGGTCCCTCATCAGCAGATGATGGCGGTGATGGTAGAGGAAAGTGGCACCCTCTTCTCCCTCACTGGCAGACTACGTATCAGAGGTAAGATGCGCGTATGCCTCTTCAGCTGAGTACACTCGTTGGGATGGATGGGACATTTTTATTTTATTGCAGTGTGAAATGTGTAAAACTTTATTTAGTGTGAGGGGTGTGTGTTTTCACACTTGAAGGGGTTTGTAATAAAATTGAACTAGAATTTAGGAAATTTTTTTTTTTTTTACAGAAAGTCTTTACTGCTGAAAAAAAAGGCTTTACTGCACGAAAAAAAGTGGAGTGCAAAATGAGCAGACGAGATCAGTAACACTACTGATGGGTGCTCAGTGGTTTCAAAATGATGATGCGTTCGTGCAAAATCCAAAACTGACACTAACTGAAATTTATATCTACATCTACCACTGGCTGGAGTTTTTTTTAACACATGTGGAAAAAAAAAACCTCAAAAATGTGCAGATGTAAAAGAGCACACTACTGATAAGTGCTCTGCAGCATGCACACACATCGTGTGGGCGTGCAAAAACTGTAGTATAAAAATTCACTATTTTTTTCAAAACGCATGTAAGCGGATGGCGCGTTCGTGCAAAATCCTAAACTGCCACGAATAAATATATCTATCTATCTCTCTCTATCTCTCTCTCTCTCTATCTCTCTATCTATCTCTCTCTATCTCTCTCTCTCTCTCTATCTCTCTCTCTATCCTATCTCTCTCATCTATCTCTCTCTTATCTCTCTCTCTCTCTCTCTCTCTTCTCTCTCTCTCTCTCTCTCTCTCTATCTCTCTCTCTATCTCTTCTCTCTCTCTCTCTTCTCTATCTCTCTCTCTTAATCTCTCTCTCTATCTCTCTCTCTATCTCTCTCTCTAATCTCTCTCTCTATAATCTCTCTCTCTATATATCTCTCTCTCTATACTATATATCTCTCTCTCTATATATCTCTCTCTCTTATATATCTCTCTCTCTAATATATCTTTCTCTCTCTCTATATATCTCTCTCTCTCTTATATATCTCTCTCTCTCTCTATATATATCTCTCTCTATATATATATCTCTCTCTCTCTCTATATATATATATATATATCTCTCTCTCTATATATATATCTCTCTCTCTATATATATATATCTCTCTCTCTATATATCTCTCTCTCTCTCTCTATATATCTCTCTCTCTCTCTATATATCTATCTCTATTCTCTCTATATATATATCTCTCTCTCTCTATATATATCTCTCTCTCTCTATATATATCTCTCTCTATATCTCTCTCTCTCTCTATATATCTCTCTCTCTCTCTATATCTCTCTCTCTCTCTCTATATCTCTCTCTCTCTATCTCTCTCTCTCTCTAGCTTCTTCTTCAATCTCAAAATATCTCTGCTGCTCATGCTACTCACGCTCATCATCTCGCTAATCATCTCGTCTCGTATCTCTCTCTCGCTGCATGCAAAAATCTGTCTCGCAGTATAAAAATTCATCTATCTCTCTCAGCTGTTAATCTCATGCTGATGCTATTTAGTTATGTAAAACCCTAACTGTAATTTCTTTTTGAACCAAAAAAAGAATTGGCAAAAAATCAAGAGATGTGCAGAAGAAAAAAAAAAAGCATTTGGAGGTCACAAAGTGGTGCAGAGCTGGAAAATTGTGGGAAAAAAAAAAAGTCCCTGGCTCAAATGGCTAAATGGGGGTGGGGGGGTGGGGGTTACGGGAATGGACTGGGACGGAGGGTGGTTTGGGATCTGGAACTGCTGCAAATAAAAAAAAAAAAAAAAAAAAAAAAATGTCCAGCAATCCAGATGTTCTTCTTGCTTCTAACAGCAGGAAACACAGGAAAATCGCTGTGGAGGTGCACCACAAGTCCCAGTAAGCCAACAAGCAGCACAGAACCTCGCTGAATGCAGGGAGGGTCTGCCCTTTCCTGTGCAGATGTAGCGCTGCCATTGGCTGGCGCGTTGTTTCAGCCAATCGCAGCGCTGGCAGGGGACACCAAACACTGGTGTTCCCCTGCCACGCCTTGGAGGTCACCGGTGCTGATTGTTTCAGCACCGGCCACCTCCCCCTGACTCCCCCCCCAACTGCCCCTCTGCTTACCAGTGCTGCGATGTGCCGGTGTTCATTGATCAGCCAATCGCATCGCTGGGAGGTGCAGGGGGGCGGAAATACGCCATGCTGCCCTTACCTGGCATAGATGATACTCAATGTAGCCAAGCAACAGCCCCAAAACTTGAAATATCTGGAGAAGATCTGTTTAAAGGAGTAGGCCAAAATCCCTGCTGCAGTGTGCAACCTTGTTCAACAGGAAATGTCTGACTTCTGTAATTGCAAACAAAGGTTTCTGTATCAAATATTAAGTTCTGTTTTTCTATTGTACCAAATAGTTATTTCAGCCAATAAAATGCAAACTGGCTACTTAAAAATCATGTGATTTTTCTGTTTTTTTTTTTTTTTTTTTTTTTTAGATTGTTTCACATTTGAAGTGTACCTATGATAAAAATGACAGACCCCTCCATTCTTTGTAGGTGGGGAAACTTGCAAAATCGCCAGTGTATCAAATACTTAATTTCCCCACTGTATATGCAAGATTGTGAGCCCCTTGGGGGACAGCCTGATGCAAAAGTGCTGTGGAATATGTCAGCACTATAAGTGAGTATATATATAAAGTCCTGTTTAAAGCCCACACTCCGGGAAGATATAAGTGAGGGACATCAACATGTGGAGTCACTGTGGGTAAAAATACATGGAGGAAAAAACACAATAAAATACTAATAGGAGTTTATTATAAACCACCTAATATACCAGAGTCCACAGAAAATTTACTTCTAAACAAAATAGACGAGGCAGCAAATCATAATGAGGTCGTTATTATGGGGGATTTCAACTACCCAGATACAGACTGGGAAACTAAAACCTGTATATCTCATAAAGGAAACAGGTTCTTGGCCATAACCAAAGACCATTACCTTTTCCAAACTGGTTCAGGACCCGACTAGAGGGACGGCCATACTGGACTTAGTATTAACCAAAAGACCTGACAGAACAACAGATTTGCAGGTTGAGGGACACCTGGGGAATAGTGATCATAGTATAATAACCTTCAGATTGTCATTCAAAAGAGTGTTTCTTCAGGGAGGAACAAAAATACCAAACTTCAAAAAAGCAAAATTTAGCCAACTAAAAGAGGCCATAGGCCTAACTAACTAGGACAAAGTCCTCAAAAATAAAAATACAGCCACAAAATGGGAGATTTTTAAAAGCATCCTAATATCGAATTGTGAGAGGTACGTTCCTTATGGGAATAAAAGGTTAAGGAACAAGAAAAAACCAATGTGGATAAATAGAACTGTAAAGAAAGAAAAAAATGACAGAAACCAATTAAATCACTAAAACAGGAGGGGAGCGAGGAAGCATTGAAAAACTATAAGAAAAAAAATAGAATATGTAAAAGACAAATAAAAGCTGCAAAACTAGAGACCGAGAGTAAAACTAACCCTAAAATATTATTATATAAATGGTAAAAAGTATAAACCTGAAGGTGTCGGCCCCTTACAGAGTAATGAGGGGGGAGTTGCAGAGAACGATGAGGAGAAAGTAAAGCTACTAAATTATTTTTTTTCTCCACTGTATTCACTGAGGAAAATAAACTGTCAGATGAAATGCAGCATATAAAAGTAAATTCCTCATTAAAAGTGTCCTCTCTGACCCAGGAAGAAGTACAGCGACGTCTTAAAAAGATTAAAATAGATAAATCCCCAGGACCGGATGGCATACACCCCCGTATCCTAAGAGAATTAAGTAATGTCATCTCCAGACCCTTATTTCTGATATTGAAGGACTCTATACTGACAGGAAGTGTGCGACAGGACTGGTGCATAGCAAATGTGGTGCCAATATTCAAAAAGGGTCCAAAAACAGAGCCCGGAAACTATAGGCCGGTAAGTTTAACATCTGTCGTGGGTAAACTGTTTGAGGATTTTCTAAGAGATGCTATCTTGGAGTACCCCAATGAAAATAAGCAAATAACTCTGTATCTGCATTGCTTCATGAGGGATCGGTCATGTCAAACCAATTTAATCAGTAGGAGGTAAGTTCTAGACTTAACTGCGGCAAATCAATGGATGTCGTATATCTAGACTTCTCCAAAGCATTTGATACTGTACCACATAAAAGGTTAGTACATAAAATGAGAATGTTTGGCCTGGGAGAAAATGTCTGTATGTGGGTAAGTAACTGGCTCAGTGATAGAAAACAGAGGGTGGTTAATAACGGTACACACTCAGATTGGGTCACTGTCACTAGTGGGGTATTGGGCCCTATTCTCCAATATATTAATCATCTTGTAGAAGGCTTTCACAGTAAAATATCAATGTTTGCAGATGACACTAAACTGTGTAAAGTAATTAACACAGAAGAGGACAGTACACTGCTACAGCAGGATCTGGATAGACTGGAGGCTTGGGCGGAGAAGTGGCAGATGAGGTTTAACACTGACAAATGTAAGGTTATGCATATGGGAAGGAATAATAAGTCACCAGTACATACTAAATGGTAGAACACTGGGTAACACTGACATGGAAAAGGACCTAGGAATTTTAGTAAACGGCAAACTAAGCTGTAGAAACCAGTGTCAGACAGCTGCTGCCAAGGCCAATAAGATAATGGTTTGCGTAAAAAGGGGCATAGATGCCGTGATGAGAACATAGTTCTGCCACTTTACAAATCACTAGTCAGACCACACATGGAGTACTGTGTACAGTTCTGGGCTCCTGTGAACAAGGCAGACATAGCAGAGCTGGAGAGGGTTCAGAGGAGGGCAACTAAAATAACTGGAATTGGTGGACTACAGTACCAGAAAGATTATCAAAATTAGGGTTATTTACTGTAGAAAAAGACAATGGAGAGATCTAATAACTATGCACAGTATAAATATATCAGGGGTCAGTACAGAGATTTCTCCCATCTATTTATCCCCAGGACTGTGACAAGGGGACATCCTCTGCGTCTGGAGGAAAGAAGGTTTGTACACAAATATACAAGAATATTCTTTGTTAAGAGCAGTGAGACTATGGAACTCTCTGCCTGAGGAGGTGGTGATGGTAAGTTCACTAAAAGAGTTCGAGGGGCCTGGATGTATTTCTGGAGGTTAATAATATTACAGGTTATAGTTACTAGAGAAGGGTTGTTGATCCAGGGAGTTATTCTGATTGCCTGTTTGGAGTCGGGAAGGAATTTTTTCCCCTAAAGTGGGGAAAATTGGCTTCTACCTCAGTTTTTTTTTTATCAACTTGCGGGATAACAGGCCGAACTGGATGGACAGATGTCTTTTTTTCGGCCTTATAAACTATGTAACTATGTTATGTTACTAATATGCATATAAGTTCAAGAACCAGCAGGCAGGGCTAAATCCGTTGAGCACTGCTTTGTAATACCCCCTGTGCTCTTCATACCCCCCACCTCCACCTTATTGACTGGACTAGACATCAGCATCCTGAGGGCAGAGCTGTGTCCTAACCTGTACATGTCATACTCTATGTACTATAGTTTCACTTTCACCACACTGAGATCTGCTCAGAATGCAGAAGCACAATGATTAGACACCAGTAATATGTTATCAGTATATATATACAGTGGAGGAAATAAGTATTTGATCCCCCACTGACTTTTAAAGTTTTAATACTAAAAAATAAATGTAACATCTCATAATTTTATGCCAGCTTTATTTTAACAGTGCCACATAGAATATCAAAAGAAAAACGGAGAAAATTACATGAAATGAGAAATAAAAAATTTTCATTTCTTTGAGGGAAATAAGTATTTGATCCCCTAGGAAAACATTTAATACTTGGTGGCAAAACCCTTGTTGGCAAGCACAGCAGTCAGACGTTTCTTATAGTTTTTTATAAGATTTGCACACACTTCAGGAGTAATTTTGGCCCACTCCTCTCTATAAATCATCTCCATATCCTTAAGGTTTTTAGGCATGCATTTGGAAACACGAAGCTTCAGCTCTCTCCATAGATTTTCGATGGCATTGAGGTCAGGAGACTGGCTAGGCCATTCCATGACCTTGATATGCTTCTTATGGAGCCACTCCTTTGTTTCCTTGGCTGTATGTTTTGGGTCGTTGTCGTGCTGAAAGACCCATCCATGACCCATTTTCAGTGCCCTGGCGGAGGCAAGGAGGTTGTCACCCAGGATTTTGCGATACATGGCCCCGTTCAAGTTGGCCTGTGCTCTTAGAAGAAAAACATCCCCAAAACATACCACCACCATGCTTGACAGTGACGATGGTATTCTTAGGGTCATGTATTCTTAGGGTCATATTTTTATTTTTCTTCCTCCAAACACGTTGAGTTGAGGCCAAAGAGCTCAATTTTGGTCTCATCTGACCACAACACCTTCTCCCAGTCTCTCTCTGAGTCATTAATATGTTCATTGGCAAACTTGAGGCGGGCCTGGACGTGAGCCTTCTTGAGCAGAGGAACCTTGCGTGCACTGCAGGATTTTAAACCATTACGTCTCAGTGTATTACCAATGGTTTTTTTGGGAGACTGTGGTCCCAGCTGCCTTGAGATCATTACTCAGCTCCTCCGGTGTAGTTCTTTGCTGATTTTTAGCCTTTCTCATGATCAATGAGACTCCACGAGGTGATATCTTGCATGGAGCTCCAGGCCTGGGTCGATTGACAGTAATGTTGTACTTCTTCCACTTCCGAATAATTGCACCAACAGTTGTCACCTTCTCATCCAGCTTCTTACTTATGGCTTTGTAGCCCATTCCAGCCTTGTGTAGGTCAACAATTTTGTCCCTGACATCTTTAGACAGCTCTTTAGTCTTGCCCATGGTGGAGATGTTGGAGTGTCACTGAGACTGTTGGCAGGTGGCCTTTTATACAGGTGACAATTTGGGACAGGTTTCTCTCATCCATGTAATGACTTCACTGTGATTAGGGTGTGTCAGTGGTCTGTGGGAGCCAACATTAGTCATGGTTTTACTAGGGGATCAAATACTTATTTCCCTCAAAGAAATGCAAATTATTTTTTATTTCTCATTTCAGGTAATTTTCTCCGTTTTTCTTTTGATATTCTATGTGGCACTGTTAAAGCTGGCATAAAATTATGAGACGTTTCATTTATTTTTTTAGTATTAATACTTTTAAAGTCAGTGGGGGATCAAATACTTATTTCCTCCACTGTATGTATAGAAAAAAAAAACATACTTCTCTGCGGTAATGCTATAGTTTTGTGGTAAGTGTGTGGTTTTGCATATAAAAATCCCAGGTTTGAATCCTGGCAGAGACTTCAGGCTATTTTCTTATTATTATTATTATTTTTTTTTTCCTTCCTCACTTAACCCATAAGAAGTCTATATCCTTATTGTATTGAGAGAGCTTTTTAAGCCTAAAAAGAAATATTGCTGGTTTCTTTATAATCACATTTTGTGCCTGTGAATGAACTAGTAATATTTTTCAGGTGTGACATTTTGACTACAACGTTTTTAAAAATTGTCACATCCCCCTTTTTCACAATCATCGCCACTTCTCTTAAAAGGAGGTGCAGAACCAGTTACAGTATGTTTTGATTGTTTTATGTTTGTATGTTTTTTTTCTTATACCGTCCTCCTTTTCCTCCCCTATTTTATTGTGTTTTACTTTTAAGGCAACTTATATTATATCTAACTAGCCCTTTTAGTTTTGCACTTCATACTACTTTCTAATTGTACGGTACATGAGAATAGACCTTTGTGCATGTTGTCATTGACATTTCTGTACACTTTTCAATGAATTGTTTACTTTGTCTATTGTTGCCTCTTTATTAAGATCAATAAAACTTTTGTGAAATATAAAAGGAGGTGCGGCAAGACGCAGCGACAAATTGATCTTAATTTACGCCAGTTTTCCAGTGTAAATGAAGACTGAAATCTACGACAGCTCTGAGCTGTTGTAGATTTCTGGTTTTGCGCACAGCCTGCAGGAGGATGCTCCTAATTTATGATGAAGCGTGCGCCTGGTCATAAATTAGGCACATCTTTTGGCAGCACAGGGGATATTAAGACAAGCGCAGAAAGCGTCAGTCTTGATACATCTCCCCCTTAGTACCTCACTGGAATCTTAAAGGTTATGTACACCTTTGTGGTCATTTTTTTGTTGTTGCATTGTACTCCTTTTGACCTAAAAATATTTTTTCAGTTGATCATTTTTAAAAATGTTAATCCGTTTTCTCTGTGCTGCTTTAAGTATATCTAGTGGCAGGATCTGAATTTTCTCTCTGCTCTTTGAGGCAGGGAGCTGACGGGCTCCTTATCTGTGATCTCTGACGTTAAATACTTATTAAAGCTCAATTCCTATGTTACTGAGGTTATCTGTATATAACAAAAGATCTGTGCATAAATAGCCGTCTCGCCAATGATCTGTCAAATAATTTGTTGTATTACTGTCCTTATTTAAATGAGTTAAGTGCAAAAGTGTACATAGCCTTTTTACATAGTTGTCAGTAATGGCTTCTACTCCGTTTGAACTCATGGATTTGATTACTATTAGATGGCTTATACTATTTTCAGCCGGAAGGGTTAGTGAACTGCAGGCTTTCTATTCAAGAACCTTTTTTTCAGAATTCTAGATGATAACTTGGATCTAATTGAAATACCAGTTTTTCTTCAAAAGGTGATCACATCTTTCCATGGATCACAGGATGTCGTGATCCTATGTTTTTGTGCTAAGCCTAAAAATATTCAAGAATCTACCTTTCATACTGTGGGTGAGATGTGCTATATTACATTATTTAGATAACAGAAAACTGAAGAATTGACCGGAACCTTTTTGCACAATTTTGTGGCCCAAATAAAGGTAAAAAAGATGGATCAGGTTGGCTATTAGGGAAGCTTATAAGGCCAAAGGTAAAGAAGCTCCTCCTTCTCTTGAAGCCCATTCGATGTACAGTTTTGGTCTCTTGGGCTAGAAGATCTGCCTCAATAGTGTAAATTTGTAGAGCAGCAACTTGGAAAAGAGCTCATACAGGGCCAAAACTATAAAGCATAGGGCCCCAGTAAAGATGTAAGATGATGAGCTTTCATGGGGTGGAGTGGCCAACTAATTCAGGCTGCGATTTGCTGCCTATTCCACTGTAAGCCTAGTTGCTTTTTGACACTGTCCGGTACAGTACTGCAACCACATCAGCACTATGCCCTATTTGGGCCCTTCCCATCTCATCAGGCCAGTACTAATGATATGGATTCTGTGAGCCTTGACTGAACCCAACACCCCCCCCCCCACCCCCACACACACACCTTCCCAGCACCTTTCCCGAAGTTATCTGCAGGGGGCTTAGTCCCTACATTTAACATTTCAGTTATGCACAACTACTAGAAGCTTTTTTTTGTGAGGACTTTGCAGGTCTTATATTTATCATGCACCTGTATCCTCTCTGTAGGAGGGCTAATTGTGCCAGTGTTTTCCAATAAATTCTGACGAGCACCAGGCTCCCACATTACTCCATAATTAGCAGGTTTTTTTTTTTTGCCCTATCCGTAGGTGCTGTATCTGTGAAGCCTATTTTGTACTGACAAGCACCAACTATGACCAAAACCTACTCTGTTGCAATGTGTTCAGGGAAACCACCTAACCGCCCTCAAGGCAGAGTATCTCTGTGCACCTGATGTAGCTGAAACTGTTTTTCCCCTTCAACAGGTGGAGTATTTAAGCTAGCACTGGATGTTGCAGTTTTAACCACATTTCGCCTTGGAAGGAGGAATGTTTGCACTGGAAGTTTTGGCATTACTGCTTTCTCCCCTTTCAACAAGTGCAGTATTTTAGCGACTACATAACCCCCTAACTTTCACTATTCTGTTTTACAATGGGCAACCGCATCATGCCCTTCCACTCAGAGTATTTGCACTGTACCTGGCTGATGTATCTGAACAGTTGAACTTGCCTCGGGAAATCTCATCCCCCCCCCTTCAACCAGCGGAATTGCAGCACGATTGCGGGTTATTTTCTCTGCTTTTCTGCCTCTATTCTTCCGATGTAAATTGGTTATCTGCATTAACTCTATCTAAAGGATGCTTATTCTCCGGTTTTCTGTTCTTTGACTAGACTATGCTGTTCAGATGGTATGTGGCAGCTACTGTTCTTTCTGTACTGTTCTGTTCTGTGTTGTGTGTGTGTGTGTGTGTGTTTTTTTTTTTTTTTTTTTTTTTTTTATATATATATATATATATAAATCAGTTCATTTTTATTCGGTTTTTAGACAATACCAAATTATCAGGTACAAATATATCAAATTACAAGGTACAAAACATGTACAACAATTCCCCTACTGAAACCCCTCTTCTGTGCAGTGTCCTCATGACATTACTTATCCACAATTATAATTGTGTACATCCATTATCAAGTACGAACAGTCCTGCCTCTCCAACCCAGAACACCATTACTCATAGTATCCATCACCCAAGACCTCATCAGATCCTGAGGCCAATCCAGAATTCACTATCCAATTCTCCCACTGTTTCTGGAATTTTTTTTTAGAGCTTTTCTCTTCATATAGATACCCCTCTCTAGCCGAGCCAAATGATTCACAACCCCTATTAGTTCTTGTTTGTTAGGACCAATTGCTTGGATCCAATACTTTGCAACCAACTTCTTAGAGCAATACAGAGTTTTTGCTATCGCCAGTCTACACCCCTCCATTACAGTTAATCCCTGAACATACCCCAGAATTCCAACCGACGGATTTCTAGGGATATTAATACTGTTTACATTAATCTATTATATTAAACACATCCTTCCAGTAAGTGCCCAGTTCTCTGCATGACCACATCATATGCATAACATCCGCTTCCGCCCCTGCACAAATAGAGTTGGGTCTTAATCCCATTTTATGAAGCATTAGAGGCGTTCTGTAAACTCTGTGCAGTAGGAATAGTTGTGATCGACGCTGTGCCTCACTAATGGATAATAAAGGGTTATTGTCAGGGATTTTTCTTTAAGACCAGCTATTGGTTCCCCTAGACTTTTCTCCAAAAGATATCCGTATGTGAACGAGAAGTTTATATGAAGCAGAGGCCTGCACCACTTGATCAAATAAAGCTGTACAGTCATGGCCAAAAGTTTTGAGAATGACACAAATATTATATTTTCACATGATCTGCTGCCCTCTGGTTTTTATGTGTGTTTGTCAGATGTTTTTATCACATACAGAAATATAATTGCAATCATATTATGAGTAACAAAAGGTTATATTGACAGAATGAGTTAATGCAGCAAGTCAATATTTGCAGTGTTGACCCTTCTTCAGGACCTCTGCAATTCTCCCTGGCATGCTCTCAATCAACTTCTGGACCAAATCCTGACTGATAACAGTCCATTCTTGCACAATCAATGCTTGCATTTTGTCAGAATTTGTAGGTTTTTGTTTGTCCACCCGTCTCTTGATGATTGACCACAAGTTCTCAATGGGATTAAGATCTGGGGAGTTTCCAGGCCATGGACCCAAAATCTGTTTTGTTCCCTGAGCCATTTAGTTATCACCTTTGCTTTATGGCAAGGTGCTCCATCATGCTGGAAAAGGCATTGTTGATCGCCAAACTGCTCTTGGACGGTTGGGAGAAGTTGCTCTCGGAGGACATTCTGGTACCATTCTTTATTCATGGCTGTGTTTTTAGGCAAGACTGTGAGAGAGCCGATTCCCTTGGCTGAGAAGCAACCCCACACATGAATGGTTTCAGGATGCTTTACAGTTGCCATGAGACAAGACTGGTGGTAGCGCTCACCTCGTCTTCTCTGAATAAGCTGTTTTCCAGATGTCCCAAACAATCGAAAAGGGGATTCATCAGAGAAAATGACTTTACCCCAGTCCTCAGCAGTCCACTCCCTGTACCTTTTGCAGAATATCAGTCTGTCCCTGATGTTTTTTCTGGAGAGAAGTGGCTTTTGCTGCCCTCCTTGAGACCAGGCCTTGCTCCAAGAGTCTCCGCCTCACAGTGCGTGCAGATGCACTCACATCTGCCTGCTGCCATTCCTGAACAAGCGCTGCACTGCTGGTAGCCCGATCCCGCAGCTGAAACACTGGCACTTGCTGGTTTTTCTTGGGCGCCCTGGAGCCTTTTTGGCAACAATGGAACCTCTCTCCTTGAAGTTCTTGATGATGCGATAGATTGTTGACTGAGGTACAATCTTTCTAGCTGCGATACTCTTCCCTGTTAGGCCATTTTTGATGATGACTGCACGTGTTTCTTTAGAGATAACCATGGTTAACAGAAGAGAAACAATGATGCCAAGCACCAGCCTCCTTTTAAATTGTCCAGTGGTGTCATTCTTACTTAATCATGACAGATTGATCTCCAGCCCTGTCCTCATCAACACCCACACCTGTGTTAATGGAGCAATCACTGAAAGATATTAGCTGGTCCTTTTAAGGCAGGACTGCAATGATGTTGAAATGTGTTTTGGGGGATAAAGTTCATTTTCTAGGCAAATATTGACTTTGCAAGTAATTGCTGTTAAGCTGATCACTCTTTATAACATTCTGGAGTATATGCAAATTGCCATTATAAAAACTGAAGCAGTAGACTTTGTAAAAATTAATATTTGTATCATTCTCAAAACTTTTGGCCATGACTGTAGAAGCTATTGAAGTAGAAATGTCCTTTTCTTGACGCTGTAGAGCATGTCTTAACTGTGTAAATAGGCATTGAAAACCGACCTTGATAGCCCAAACTCAGACTGGAGTTGCTGAAAAGACTTCAGTGTACCTTTTTATTATGCATTTGATATACATATTTAACCCCTTTTTGTGCCCATTCTTCAAAACCCTCAAGTTTATATACTTCCCATAAGTATGCATTATGCCACAGTGGTGTGTACTTAGTGCATCCCTTAATATCCATTAGATTCCTGACAGTCCACCATACTTTATGCATAAGCTGGAATGTAGGTAAGTTAGGCGTAAGTAATTTGAAAGCATGCGCTTCCAACGCCTCCTGCGGGGCATGTTTCACTACAATTGATCCAATTATGGATCTCCTAGAGTCCCTTACTGCATCCTGATGCCATCCCTGCATATGTTGGAGTTGCGTGGCTAGGAAATATGTTCACGGATGTGGTAATGCTACTCCACCCCCCAGCAAGCTTAATTTTATTCAGTTTTATTCTAGCAATCCTTTTTTTTCCATATTAAGTCCCTAAATGCTCCATCTATTCTTCTAAAGTGTCTGTGAATCCAAACTGGAGCATTATGTAGAATATATATTCCACCAATAGAGCCGGTAGCTCCACCCCAGCCAGAAAACCCTCCAGTTTCTGCTGTGTACGTGGCTTTACTTTTATATAGTCTTATAAAACTCCCTAAAGATCTCCAAACTCCCCACGTATCCTCTTTGGTCCTGCCTTCTGTGTCACATAAGCACTGCACATATGAAGACTCCTGTTGTGCCTTGGCTATCATTGCCAGCATATAGCCAGCTTTTTCACCCTCCTCATAATATTGTTGTTTAAGAAAACACAGCTTATTAGCAGCCTGCTCCAAATTGTGGGCATTAAATGTTTCTTGTGCAGCTTTCCAGGAACTTAACGTATCCCCAGAGGGTTCTCTAATATATGCCGCTTCCTTACTTGTCAGTTGAGTCCTCAACTCCTCCCCCCAACATGCGTGAGCGCATTTTAACCTTATTTATACTTTTACTCAATATGCCTCTTATGAATGCCTTCATTGAGTACCAGACTATATTCACAGAGGCAGTTCCCTCAATAAATTGGAAGAACTCCCGTAATTGTGTCCTAACCTCATTAAGATCTATCTCTTTTAGCCAGAATGGGTTTAGATGCCACATTCTGGGACTCCTATTGCCAACAACTCCCAATCGTAAAGAAAGCTGTAACTGTGAGTGCTCTGCCAATGTTCTACAATGGAACCTAACCCCTTCAATCAGATGCAATATATTATCATTACCATGTGCCAGGTCAATTCTAGATAGTGAAGTACAGGTTGTGGATGCACAGGAGTATTCTCTCACTAAGGGATTTTTAAGTGTCCACACATCCGAAAGGCCTAGCTCTTTCAGCAACCTACCAAATGGGGTTATAGTATGACTTGGCTGTGGTTCCCGCACAGGAAGTTTATCAAAGGCCATGTCAGGGTATACATTAAAATCACCCATAAATATTAAGGGCAGATGCGGGCAATCCTCTGTAAACTGCAATACTGTACTCAATTTGGAGCTTGAAAAGGGTGGTGGCATGTCTACCGCACTGCTACATAGCAACCTTCTTTATCAGTCTGGGTTTTGATAGGAGTGAAAGGAACATTTTTATGAATAAGCAAGCTCACCCCCCTGGAATATGCTGAATATACCGAGTGATACTCCCAGCCCATCCTCGTCTTATGAAGCCAATGTACAGTGTCAGATGTATATGCATTTCCTGAAGTCCTATTAGCGACGGTGGCAGCTTCCTGAGGTATTCGAACAGGGCAAAACGCTTAGTTACATCACGGACCCCCCGAACATTCCACAATATAATATCTACGGTCTCCATATTATCTTTGAGAAAATTTTGTGACTCCTCCCGATCATTTTCTCTCTCTCCCACCCTAAATAAATCGTGCTCAGCGAGAACACCCAGACAGTAATTTAGGACACTGCACAGAGGTATCCATCCATTGCTCCACAGCCTTAGGCGTTTTAAATGTGAGGAACATTGGCTTCTACCTCAGGTTTTTTGCCTTCCTCTGGATCAACTTGTAGGAAAACAGGCCGAACTGGATGGACAGATGTCTTTTTCGGCCTTATAAACTGTTACTATGTTACTAAATTTATGAACCACTCCCGCCGCAACTACCCTCAGTTTAGATGGGTATAACATCGAGTATGGTAGCTGACGCTCTCTCAGGCGACGTTTCACTTCCACAAACTTTGCTCTTTTCCTTTGTACCTCGGCTGAAAAATCCAGGAAAAATGAATACTTTTCTGCCATCAATGAGTAGTAACATAGTACCATAGTTTATAAGGCCGAAAAAAGACATCTGTGCATCCAGTTCGGCCTGTTTTCCTATAAGTTGATCCAGAGGAAGGCAAAAAACCCCTGTGAGGTAGAAGCCAATTTTTCCCACTTTAGGGGAAAAAAATTCCTTCCCGACTCCAATCAGGCAATCAGAATTACTCCCTGGATCAACGACCCCTCTCTAGTAACTATAACCTGTAATATTACCCTCCAAAAATACATCCAGGCCTCTCGAACTCTTTTGGTGAACTTACCATCACCACCTCCTCGGGCAGAGAGTTCCATAGTCTCACTGCTCTTACCGTAAAGAATCCTCTTCTATGTTTGTGTACAAACCTTCTTTCCTCCAGACGCAGGGGATGTCCCCTCGTCACAGTCCTGGGGATAAATAGATCATGAGAGAGATCTCTATACTGACCTCTGATATATTTATACATAGTTATTAGATGTCCCCTCAGTCTTTTTTTCTAAAGTGACTAACCCTCATAATCACATGCTTTACGTAGGATAAATGCAGCGGCTTAATCAGAATTGGTCGTGGAGGAGCCCCTGGTGGAGAAACCCCAGAAGGGCACCCTGTGGGCTCTTTCTATAGCAAACATATTAGACAGTCTTTTCCAAACTTCGCCAACAGCCATTGCTCAAAAAAGATTACAGCGTTTGAACCTTCAGCTTTTTCTAGTACCCCCACAAAGCACAAATTATTCCTGTGGAGTCTGTTTTCTAGATCATCCACTTTTGAGGAAATGCGTGACCTCTTGAGACACTTTTTTCCTATATCTTTTCTTAAAGGAGGT
The DNA here is from genome assembly GCA_900303285.1 of Rhinella marina. NCBI lineage: Eukaryota > Metazoa > Chordata > Amphibia > Anura > Bufonidae > Rhinella > Rhinella marina. The sequence continues at coordinate 87,998 of ONZH01026721.1, forward strand.
ACCTTATCTTCCTAGCAGCTGACCCGGTCTTCTACTTCTTTCATTCTCCCTGAGACCTTATGAAAGTCATTTCCGATGAAGGACATATTTTCCTGTAGGCTCCCCATTTGAGTATTAAGTGATATGAGTGCACTGCTGCAGTAATTACGTGGAGGTGTACGCTCCCTATGGCCATTTTGGCTGCCCAGCACCATACCAAGGGTTTTTGGGATACTTGTAGGAGTTACCCTTGCAAACTGCTCCAGTCACGCTGCCACCTCTACTGCTCTCGCTTCCGCTCCAGCACCATCTTTTTTGGCCCGCGCCGCCAGCCGGCTCTCCTTCTCCCCCCTTCTTACTCTGGCGCGTCATGTCGGCGATTTTTGGTCCCCACAGCCTCTGGCGCTTGATATCTCCCCCCTGGTAAGCTCAATACCACAGTGGTGGACGTATGCAGGAGGATTTACAGAAGTCTCGTCCGGGAGGTTGAGATCCTGAGTCTTCTCACATGTCGCCGTTCTTTATAAGTTTGGTGTTTACCCAATATTTCGTTGTATGTGGTCTCTGCTGCATACTAAGCCACTACATTTCTCTTTTCTTGATGCCGTACAGTTGCTCTCTGTTTACTCAAACATGGTGAAAGTGGTTGTCCGGTCCCAAAATCAAAATTCTTTTTCTGTGCTCCTAACACCTCACCATGCATACATATGCCCCCACTACCTGTTTTTCATGTCTGAGCTTTCCTTACCCCCTGGAAAACATAAGATTATCTTGGCAGATCTGTTTACTTTCGCCCCTTGTTTTGTTGAGTACATAACTTTGATACACAAGCCTGGCTGCACTGGACAGAGATGAGTCACAGGCTGGACACGCCCACCGCACTGCTCTGTCTGCAGCAGCTACACCCAGTACAACTCGAGTGTCCATGTTACTACACCCAGACATGAGTCTACTTCTCACTCAGTGTCTAAATTCCATCACTAACCGTCCACAGGCTCTGCCCTCACTATCTCCAGAGTGTGATAAATAGCTGGAATCAGCAAGTGTATCCAAACACATCTGTATCTAATCCTATCCTGTGTGATACAGCCTGCCGAGTTGTGTATCTAATCCCATCATTGACCAGGGCTCTTCCCTCCCCATCTCCAGAGTGTAATAAACAGCTTGAATCACCAAGCGTATCCGAACACATCTGTGTCTAATCCTATCATGTATATGTGCCTGATACATAGCCTGTTGTGTGCAGTACTGCCTGCTGAGTGATGTATCTAATCCCACCTTGTATGATACAGCCTGCAGGAGTGTGTATCTAATCCCATCTTGTATGACACACAGCTCAGCAGGCTGTATCTAATGCCATCTTGTATGATCCTGCCTGCTGAGATGTGTATCTAAACCCTTATGAACAAAACGGCATCCATTTTGTGATCCACATTTTTTGCAGTCCCATTCAGTTCTAATTTGAGGACCTCATTTTGAGGACCAGCATAAGACATGTTCTATCTCTACTGGAACTGACATACGGATGTAAAAACGCACTGACGTCCATGTGCTTTCCACATCCGTATGTCAGTTCTGCCAAAAGATAGAAAATGCCATATTCTTATCCTCATAATGCAGATATAAAACCCATAGAACTCAATAGGACTGCAAAAAAAATGTGAATCGCACACGGACAGTAACCTTATTTAGTGGATCCGCAACTTGCAGACCACAAAACTGGTATGCTTCTGTGCATAAGCCCTATCACTCATAGTGAGCGTCAATAACAGTGACATCCACAGTGTCGTCCATAGCGGTGACCTCCACAGTGCCCCCACAACAGTGACCTCCATAGTGCTCCCACGACAGTGCCATCCAGAGCCCCCATTGCCATCCTCATGTGCCCCTCATGTGCCCCGTTTGCCATTCACAATCCCCCAGTGATCCTGTAAAGCATAGCGATCAGCCTCTGTGGCTGATTGCTATGTTGAGATTCATACACAGTGCTTACATTGCGCTGTATCAGTCTGACTGTATCAGTCAGTGCTATAGAAGCCTGTACACCGAAAAGACGGCCGGGTCCCGTCGCAAGCGTAGTAGTGTGCATGAGTCGGGACCTGAGAAGGCCGGCAGGAGGCGGTGACGTCAGTGATGACGTTCCGTCTCCTGCCTCAGGCAGGAAAAGAAGTCATTGAGCTGGACCAGAAGCCTGAAAATCGTGTTTAGAGAGATCACGTGACCATGAAGAGGATCCTATGAAGGGCTATGCTGCGAAGGGTAAGTATACAAGTACATGTACTATACTTCCCTCCACAGGTAATTAAAGTTCACAAAATTTAAAGAGGCCGGAAAACCCCTTTAAACGTGGCCCTGTCCTCTTCCTGACTGAGGTGCTACTGCGATCCTTTCGCTTTCATGATTTAGATCAGTGAAATTTGATACGTTCCTGTGATGGTTTTTACTATCACTTCCAGCCCCATCTTTATCTTCTACGAAGAATGATTAGACTTTTCAGAGTATTTTAAGGCCACTTTCATACTAGCGGCAGCACAGATCCGGCAGGTTAAGGGTCCCGCCGGATCCGTGCTGCCGCAGATGCATGTGTGGGGCCGGTACTGCGCTCCGGCCCCACACGTGTCAGACACGGTCATACTGTCACACATAAGTCAGCATTACCTTGCTATTCGCCGTCTCGTACTTGGCAACAGAGGAGCAGCTTGAGACGCATTCAGCTCACTGCAGGCTCTGTGTCCTCCACCAACTGCAGCTTCCCGCACGCTATGTGCCACCACATTCCCCACAGCGCCCTCTGCTGGAGGGAGGAGGGAGCTGCGAGGGAAAAGTGACGGATCCATCATGAACTCCATTGAAAGTCAATGGAGGACGGATCCATTTACTATTGTCACACCGAACGGATCCATCCCGATTGACTTGCATTGGGGGTCATTCCGGATCTGTCTTGCTGCAGATGCCTGGACCGGAGAGCAAACCGCAGCATGCTGCGGTTTGCTCTCCGGTCTGGAGACTGAAGAGAACTGAACGGAATGCTTTAAGGAGCATTCCGTTCTCTTCAGTTCAGTTTTGTCCCCACTGACAATGAATGGGGACAAAACTGAAGCGTTTTATTCCGGTATTGAGCCCCTATGACGGAGCTGAATACCGGAATTTGTAAACACTAGTGTGAAAGTAGCCTAACATTATTATCAACATTGAGACAACCTAGGATGTTTCCTTTTCTACATGTACTCCATGCCAGTCTGGATAGGTCACTAAAAGTTTTTCCTGCAACTCTTATAATTCGCTTAGGGGGGACATTCCAGGAGTGACCCCCACTGTAGACTACCCAGTAGAGTCCTTTAAGACATTTTCTAGCTTTTGTGTGTTAAAATGCCTCTTCCTGGTGTATTTTTGTCTTGGTGATGGTTTAGGACCACATGGTCCAAAGAAACCATGTGTTTGATCTGGTCTCATACAGGATCTGAATTCTGCAGACCCTTTGCTCTTTGAGCAGCCCTTCATCTGTTTTATATGGGGCCCCACTTGGTCTCCAGCCCAGGCTTCTTTGTAGGTATCCTACTGTCCTACTGAAGTGACTCAATCCTTTTTCAGTAACCTCTGCTGTGAATGCCACAGTGAGGTCTGCCACAACTATGGCATTTCTGCACTCTGCTAAATCCAGATACTCCATTCCCAAACATTATTCTAGACTGTCTTTTCCCAGCTTGCAATCTGAAGGGAGGTGCTTCCCTGTACTACTCCTTTACAGGATGTCTGTCCGACTTCAGTTGCATTTTTTTGTCTAAATTCCTTCAGTTTGGTGCCAGTCCTATTATTCTAACTGCATGCACACAGCTTTTTTCGCCCTCCTCCTGGGGCTACACAGATGGTGACTCTGGTAGTTCTGTTGTACTGGCCCACTGGTCCTGTACTGGCCCACTGGTAAGGCCTTGTTCACACATCAGTTATTTGATCAGTTATTTCCATCAGTTATTCTGAGCCAAAACCAGGAGTGGAGGCTACACAGAGATAATGTGTAATGGAAAGATCTGCACCTGTTCTGTTTTTAACCCGCACCTGGTTTCGGCTCACAATAACTGATGGAAATAACTGATCAAATAACTGATATGTGAACAAGGCCTAATCTGGTACCATACTAGGACTCCTCTCCCCTACATCTTCTGTAGACTCTTCACTTGTTTCTGAAGGAGGATTCATGTTAATTGTTTTCTGGATGCGTTATGCTTCTATCCAGAGCTTCTGGATTTCTAGGCGCTGCATCAGCTCTACTCTCCCTGACTGGTCTCGTTTCTACTTTATTTTCCTGTCCTGAGGCATCCTTTCAATGCATTTTGTCGGGACTCTATTGTCAGCCTTGCTCTTTCTGTTCTGGACACTTTTTCCATCCCACTGGTTCTGCTTTGGAACATCCCATGGTTTTCTTGTCCCCAATGATACAAAGAAAATTATTTTTGCTATTAACTATAAAATCCTTTTCTCACTGTCTACATTTGGGACACATCTTCATCCCAGTTAGGCACTTAATGATGGGTCCCACCTGTTCTTAGTTCTGTCCCATCTCCATTTCTGACTATTTTTCAGTCAAACATTTTTCTCTTGATCAGTTGCCCAATGGCACTGTAATGAGGCTATTTGCATTCAACTATAATTTAGGTGGGTCCCCCAATGATTGGTTTATCAGAAGCATTCACACTGCTGGCACTTGCATAGCTAGCTGTAATCTGTGGTATCCTCCAGTGAGTGTTGAGTTTTCTTGTAGAGCTACTACAGAGACATCTTAAAATGTTTAGGCTTTTCATTTAACCCCTTAAGAACTGCATTTTTTTTTCTCCCCACATTCCAATAGCCACAGCCGTTCACAACGGGCCCTTTTCACACAAGTGATTTTGTTGAAATTGGGAAAGGGGCGTGATTTGAACTTAGAAGGTTTAAAACAATTTCTTTAGGGGACCCGAACCTGGGTTTTTTTGATCCCTTGTCCCATTCACCATAAAAGAAATTTATTATGGTATGTGTGATTCTTATTCTTAGCAGGCAGTTTTCCATGGTAGACCTAGGAACCTTCAGCAAGTTCCAGGCTCCCATGGTAACTGATTGGACCCCTGACTTTATTGCAGGGGCTCCGATTAGAGATGAGCGAACGTGCTCGTTACGAGCACTGTATCGCTCGTCTCCCGTGCGAACAAATGCCCGCAGGCATTACTGATCCGTCCTCAGCTGCATGTAAGTCAATGAGGACGGATCGTTTGGTATGACTCATACCAAACGGTTCCGTCCCCACTGACTTTCAGTCGGGTGAGGAGGACGGAACCGTTTGGTATGAGTGTCATACCAAACGATCCGTCTTCATTGACTTACATGCAGCTGAGGACAGATCCGCAATGCCTGCGGGCATTTCACACGGGAGCCGAGCGATACAGTGCTCATAACGAGCACTGCTCGCTCATCTCTAGCTCCGATCCTAAGGCTGAAGGAGCTGCATCCCTCTTCCTAATCTCAGATGCTACGATCCCTGTTCCCATTCACCATAATAGAAATTTATTATGGTACGTGTAACATAGTAACATAGTTTATAAGGCCGGAAAAAGACATCTGTCCATCCAGTTCAGTCTGTTTTCCTCCAAGTTGATCCAGAGGAAGGCAAAAAAAAAACCCTGTGAGGTAGAAGCCAATTTTCCCCACTTTAGGGTAAAAAAATTCCTTCCCGACTCCAATCAGGCAATGAGAATAACTCCCTGGATCAACGACCCATCTCTAGTAACTATAACCTGTAATATTATTACACTCCAGAAATACATCCAGGCCCTTCTTGAACTCTCTTAGTGAACTTACCATCACCACCTCCTCAGGCAGAGAGTTCCATAGTCTCACTGCTCTTACCGTAAAGAATCCTCTTCTATGTTTGTGTACAAACCTTCTTTCCTCCAGATGCAGAGGATGTCCCCTCGTCAAAGTAACAGTCCTGGGGATAAATAGATTATGGGAGAGATCTCTGTACTGACCCCTGATATATTTATACATAGTTATTAGATCTCCCCTCAGTCGTCGTGTTTTTTTTGTTTTTTTTTTTTCCTAAAGTGAATAATCCTAATTTTGATAATCTTTAGCTGCTCTCCTCTGAACCCTCTCCAGCTCTGCCCATGTCTGCCTTGTTCACAGGAGCCCAGAACTGTACACAGTACTTCGTGTGGTCTGACCAGTGATTTGTAAAGTGGCAGGGCTATGTTCTCATCACGGGCATCTATGCCCCTTTTGATGCAACCCATTATCTTATTGGCCTTGGCAGCAGCTGTCTGACACTGGTTTCGACAGCTTAGTTTTTTTGTTCACTAAAATTTCTAGGTCCTTTTTCCATGTCCCAGTTACCCAATGTTTTACCATTCAGTATGTACTGGTGACTTGCATTATTCCTTCCCATACGCATAACCTTACATTTGTCAGTGTTAAACCTCATCTGCCACTTCTCTGCCCAAGCCTCCAGTCTATCCAGATCCATCTGTAGCAGTGTACTGTCCTCTTCTATGTTAATTACTTTACACAGTTTAGTGTCATCTGCAAAAATTGATATTTTACTGTGCAAGCCTTCTACAAGATCATTAATAAATATATTGAAGAGAATAGGGCCCAATACTGACCCCTGTGGTACCCCACTAGTTACAGTGACCCAATCTGAGTATGTGCCGTTAATAACCACCCTCTGTTTTCTATCACTAAGCCAGTTACTTACCCACATACAAACATTTTCTCCCAGTCCAAGCATTCTCATTTTATATACTAACCTTTTATGTGGTACCGTGTCAAATGCTTTGGAGAAGTCCAGATATACGACCTCCATTGATTCGCTGCGGTCAAGTTTAGAACTTACCTCCTCATAGAAACTGATTAAATTGGTTTGACATGACCGATCCCTCATGAAGCCATGCTGATATGAAGTTATTTGCTTATTTTCATTGAGGTACTCCAAGATAGCATCTCTTAGAAAACCCTCAAACTGTTTACCCACGACAGATGTTAATCCTTAGGATACCAGCGCTGTACATGTATGGCGCAAAAAGCTGGGACAGAAATCCCAGCGCCGTATATGTACAGCGCTGTGTACTCCCGGTCCCTGAGCGAAATCACTCAGTGACCGGGGTACGATGGCTGCTCTGCACGACAGGCAGCCATCTTTCGTGAAGGCACAGGGAGATTTTACCGCCCCCCTGCAGTCCCGATCGCTGCGATTGGCTGATTTCTGCAGCCCGGCCAATCGCAGCTCCGGATGTCTTTCATCCATTCACAGAGCTGCAGGGGGGGTTGTCCCCTGAATAGGTAAGCACCGGTCACATCGGAGGTGAGGCAGGGGACACCAGTGTTTGGTGTCGGCTGCCAGCGCTGCCATTGGCTGGTACAACGCTCCAGCCAATGGCAGCGCTATAGCAGCACAGGAAAGGGCAGAACTTTCCTGCATGCAGCCATTCTAGCTCATGACTGCATGCAAAGAGGTTCTGTGCTGCTTGTTGGCTTGCTGGGACTTGTGGTTCTCCACCACAGCTTTTCACCTGCTCCTGTAAAGAAGAAAGAAAAAAAAGAAGTTACAGATCCCTTTTTTTTTAAACAATTTTTCAGCTCCGCACCACTTTTTCTGCGTGCGAGCTGTGCCCGCCAAGTGCTTTTCAGTGCATACCTGCCTGATCAGCACCTGGGGATCATTTTTTTTCTTTTTTCTTTTTTTTTTTTTTTTGTCCAAAAAAGAAGTACAGTTAGGGTTTTATATAAATAGAGCTCCATCTCTCTCTCTCTCTCTCTCTCTCTCTCTCTCTCTCTCTATATATATATATATATATATATATATATATATATATATATATATATATATATATATATATATATATATATTTTAGCCAGTGTTCAGTTTTTTTCATACTGTAGTTGGCCCAGTTCTCCGCAGGGAAGTCGGCCCAGTTCTCAGCCTTAGCTGGCAGGTTGCCATATTGGACCCTTCAGCAAGTTCCGGGCTGCCATGGTAACCAATTGGAGCCCTGACTTCATTGCAGGGGCTCCGATCCTAAGGCTGAAGGAGCTGCATCCCTCTGCCTAATCTCACAAATGCTACGATCGCTGTTGAATGTGGCATCTGAGGGGTTAAATAACTGGTTTCTGCATCTTCACCGAACCTGGTCTTTGCAGGAAGGAATACCCACCCCTGATGGGGATTGGTGAACACGTTCCTTGAAGGTAATAGGCCTGAGCCTGTATTAGGCTTCCAGGCTCATTACATGTATATTAAAATAAAGGCCAGCAGGCAACAGCACTGAATTTTAATATAGCTATTACTGTATATGATAATGGAGAAATTTCCATTACCCTATACAAATTGCCATCTGATGATTGCATGTTGTGATCAACTTGGGGACCTAATAAAAAGTAAAAAAAAAATTTTAAAAATGCAAAAGGAGGCGTTATGGCTGTGAACAGAAAAATAGGTGATAGCTCCCGGAAGGTAGGGAGCAAAAAACAAAAACTCAAAAAGAGAAAATCGCTGTGTCAGGAAGGGGTTTAACTGACTGCACCCACGGCATATGAAGTTGACTCGAGCACCTCCCACTCCATCCAATTCTCTGTGCATATTACATGTACAGTATTATGCATAGAGGGGTTAAGCATGGATGTTTTAGACACACTTTGTAGCTGCCCTTAATTCTGAGTATTAAATGAGGGCCATATGAGTGTGTGCCAGCCTCTTAACACAGAATTTCCTAACAGGGTGTTTTGAATTGAGTTTTTTTTTTTTTTTATCCAAGAACTTTACTCTCAAATGTTATGTACCATTTATGCAAACGGCTAACACTGTTAATATTCTGTCCCTCACCTCTCTGGTGGCAGTGCATTTGAGCCAGACAGTTTAGGAGGAAGGGACTGGGTTTAGGCTATATAACAGTCTACACCAGGGGTCAGCAACCTCCGGCGCTCCAGCTGTTCTGAAACTACAACTCCCAGAATGCCCTATTAACTTCTATGGGATTTAGAAGAACAACTGAGCATGTTTGTATATTGGGAGTTGTAGTTTCATAGCAGCTAGAGTGCCGAAAGTTGCAGAGTCCTGGTCTACAACAGTGTGTCCATGTTGTTGGAAGGAATCAATTTAGCAATAGTAAATAATTTCATGTTTGTCATGATGCCAATAGTGCCAGCAATAGTACACCCAGCTGAATAGCTAATCTGCCTAGTTGTTCAGTGTTAATTCCTCTCTTCACCGCCTAATTGTGCAGATTTGCCTTTCAGCAGATTTAGAAAGCTTGGTAGCACCTTGAGGTATTCTGGAGACCAAACTACATATATACTATATATACTCTGTTGTCCAGATTTTATATTTATGGACTTAGTGTAAGCAGAATGTACTTACCAAGTGTGACCTCCATACAGGTACCCAGCTTTATCAGACTGCTAAATTCCAGACTTGCCTGATGGATGGATTGATTCCTTCTTATCACTAGACCAACTTGCCTGGTAGGGTGCAGAGAAAGCAGGGGTGACAGATAACGTTGTCAACCATTTTGTATGTGTTATATAACCAATATGCCCCCGCCACCACTGCACACATTACGACCCAGCTTTCCAAGACTGCAGAATGGGAGGTCAGCCTATTTATGAAACTGGTAAATCCCCAGTAGATTGCTTAGTTGGACTTGTACGCCACAAGCCTGGAAAAGTTGTGAGAATCGCAGTGACAGCTCCTTTATACTGCAACATAACTAGATGTACTTGTACATTCAGTGTCTTGGTTTACACATTATGTGAAGCTGTAATAAGGACTGCTAACTACTGAGTCTACCTAAAATAGGAAAAAATAAATAAAATCATTGCCCTCATTTCCAGCAAGTGCCATAGCTAGGCAGATTTGGATTTTAGGGCCCTGGGAAAGCTGGGTTACAGCCTTGGGATGCTGCTGTAATAGAGGCTGCAGAATACTATATCTACTCAGAAAAATCCCCTGTCCCACTCCTAAATAGTGCCATAGGTTGGCAGATTTTCCTTCCAGGGTCCCAGGAAAGCTGGGTTATTTGCACAATGTAAGATTAAGGGCTTGTTCACACGTCAGTTATTTGATCAGTTATTTCATTGTTATTGTGAGCCAAAACTAGGAGTGGAGCTGCCACAGAGATCAGGTGTAATGAAAAGATTTGCACTTGTTCTGTGTTTTTGCCTGCACCTGGTTTTGGCTCACAATAACTGATGGAAATAACTGATCAAATTACTGACGTGTGAACAAGCCCGAACATGGACAGTGTGTACAGGCCCACAAGACTTGCTATCCAGCTTTCACACACTGATCAATGTTAAATTTTCATAGGCCGTGAAGAGAGACATTCAGGCACCTAACACAGGTTCCTGCTTTGATTGTGAAGGCACAGTTTCCATGCACATGTAGTCTCTTTGATAAACCTTTGTTATGGAGCCTTCATGCAAGACTAACCATGTTCTATTGGTGTTATAGGATTTAACTTCTTTACGCAAAATTTTGTCTCTTTTGTCTCCTAAAGAGCCAAACAAGAAGAAAAACGTAAAAAAGAGGAGGAGAAGCGTATTAAAATAGAAGAAAAGGTAAAATACTTAATTTTATATGGTAGCATGCAATATTCATAGCAGAGAGGAAAAAAGGATATCACTTCCTGGAGAGTTATTTATTAAGACACATTTATGCATGCCAGAAATATCTGTAATCCAGACTTCTGAACCAGAAGTGATATCATTCCCTGAGTTTCTCAGTGGTATTCGTAATAAATTAGTAAAACTAGTTAAGTGGGTTATCTTACATGATGTCAAAATAAGAATTATTTTGAACCAATAAAGCTTTTCTCATAGCCGTATTGACCTCACATCCTTATTCTTATGGAGTAGTACCGGTATCAGTAGCAAATAGATGCAGAACCGAAGTGACGCATGCGTACCAAACTAGAATGCATCAACGCTTGTGTAATGGAGAGTCCACATGGCCGCAGAAGTGCACTAGTGCATAGCTTACTTAGCTAGGATAAAGAGAACTGCATAGGAAATGTGTACAAATGACTTTATGTACAAAAAATAAGATCGGTAATTAAAAGGTACATTAAGAGGCCTCAGAAGGTATTTATTAAATTTGTATATTCTTTCAAAGGAGGTCTATTTTGCGTTCAAAGCTGGAGTGTATTAAGTATGGAATATATGGTTTAATAAAAATGCCTGAATAATCCTAAGAAACAGGGTATATTTGTATCATGTTGTTCTGGCACAGTGTTACAATAAGAATAGCATGTGGCATAGTGATGTAACTCACGATTTTTCGTGTGGTGCTTTTGGTGTTGTCAACTGTCTGTCAATGAAATTGCAATGATCAGGTTGGCAGCTTTCAGAAAATATATAGGATTGGGGTGCACTACCATAGGTACAAAATCTCCAAATACCCATGGCAGTGAAAGGGATTAATGCTATATGGGCACATTAGAGGTGGGGGTTCCTCTATGCTAAACATCACCAGCCTTTAAATCTTCAAAGGAATGGGTGTTATACTATGGTGTTAAGCAAACTAAGGCATAAAAACCTCAATTTCTATTTCTAGCGCATGAAAGCTGAGAAAGCAGAGATTACAAGATTTTTACAGAAACCCAAAACATCTCAAACTCCTAAGGTAAGATTTTTGGGAAAAAAAAAAAAAAAAAAAAAAAAACCTTCTAATGCTTTTCATAATCAGTTTGTCAAAGTTAGGGCTCGTTCACACGACCGTATTTTTCTTTCAGTGTCCGTTCCGTTTTTTGTGGACCGTATGCGGAACCATTCATTTCAGTGGGTCCGCAAAAAAAAAAAAAAAAATGGAAGGTCTTCCGTGTGCATTCCATTTCCGTATTTCCGTTCCGCAAGATTGAGTCTTGTCCTATTATTGTCCGCATCACGGACAAGGATAATACTGTTCTATTAGGGGCCAGCTGTTCCGTTCCGCAAAATACGGAATGCACACGGATGTCATCTGAATTTTTTGCGGACCGCAAAATACATACGGTCGTGTGAACGAGCCCTTAGGCTGCGTTCACACTTCAGTTATTTGATCAGTTATTTCCATCAGTTATTGTGATCCAAAACCAGTAGTGAAGCCTCCACAGACATAAGGTATAATGGAAAGATCTACTCCTGTTGTGTTTAGATCCACACCTGGTTTTGGCTCTGAATAACTGATGGAAATAACTGATTAAATAACTGAAGTGTGAACGCAGCCTTATATGAAAAGGAGCACCAGGTCAGTAATTACCTTGAAGTAAAAAAAACAATATCTTACCCACTCCTATCCCATAGCCCCGCTACTTCTCACCGCAGTTTTGGGGCTAGTAAGTAAGCCCCAGTAAGTAATTATGCTGCAATGGTACATTCATTTGCAGCAATTAGAGGGCTTATTCTATTCACAATGATCAACCCTATCAGGCTGTATGCCTGGTTTAATAGGGTTGATCATAGCTAATAGATCTGTGTGCAGACAGTGGACACTACATGATTCACCGACGTTTGAATAAGCCCTTAGCTGCCTTATGGATGAGGGGGGTACAATAAAATTACACTTTTCCTTGCAGCAGCTCACAGGGATAGACATGCAGTGGCTTTGATAACCCTTTGTAGGAGGATTTTAACAGTTGGCATTAGATGAGCTGACTCTTGGTGTTCGGATTTATGTTTTGTAAATCCAGTAGTCTATTCTGGCAGAGGTTACTGGATTTACCATATCAGGCATAGCCAGGCACCACCAGATGCCTGTTCACTATAATAGGATCTGAAGGGTTTCTGGCGTAAATGCCACCTTTCTGCCAAAGAAATACTGCTGCATGCAGCGAAAAGGAATCCATGGTCTGCCTACGCCAGTTCCGGTAATTTCAGCAGTTTATTCCTTTGCTGGAACAGACTGCCGGATTTACAAAATGTAGATGTGAACCTACTTAATTGTGGAACTCCATTTTTAGGGTACATATTGCCGATATATCACCTTTCACAAACTAGTATTTTTTTTATATAGTCTATTAAAATGTACTCAAGCCAGAAATTCTGCTTTCTATCCTCACTGCTTGCAGTGCTGCAGTATTTTCTTATTTTGTTAATTTCTGCCTTGAAGCACAGACACATTAGATAAATGTCTGCTGAACCAACTAAACTCAACAAGACTAGTCAACCTAATGTGTATGCTGGTGTCCTGATTACCCTGACAGCAGTTGTCTTGCTCAACAGGGAGACAAGATTTCGTTTTGCTTTCTTTATACTTTTGTTCTTATTCAAGATGAGCCACGAGAATGAGATTTTGGCCATAAATTTCACATTTAGAGTTCAGAAGACTACAGAAGGCTGTGTTCGGCCTTTTGATCAGGATTGTTTTTTCTAAGGCAAACCTGATTGCTTACTGAATTACTATATGTCTGTCCATTTCCCATTCATTGTAATTATTTATTTTTTTCCCTGATGTTTAGACCTTTGCCCAGTCATGTGGGAAATTTGCACCATTTGAAATAAAGAAGAACATGGCCGTTGCACCTTTGTGTCGTATTGAAATCGAACAGGAAAGTTTGGAGCAATTGGATACGCTTTTGGTAGAGCAAAACACAGAATCTTTATTTTTGTTAGAAATAAAAATCAGGAAACCACGAAGTATGGGACGGACCATGATGCCTCAACTGCCAATTGTAACCAGGTGATTTCTCACAGTGAATTTTAAGTTAACTCTCATTTTGCTTTAATTCCTTTGGAACACCTTAAAGGGGTTGTCTAAGTTATTTTTTTGTTCTTTGTATGTTTCTAACTAGTCAAATATAACAGCTTTGCCATACACTTTGTGCTTCCAAAGCTGCTGGTTTCTCAGATTTCGCTCATGGTCACATGACCTGTGAAGTCAGCTTTCCTCCCTGCTCTGCTAAAGTTCGTGCACAAGCTGATAAGTCTGTACAAGAGACAGCACTGTGCTGGTCATGCCCCCTACTCTGCCTGAGGTTGGCTGCTCTGCTCTTACTGGATTTTTTTCAGATAAAACCTTAACCCCTTTAGCCAGCACAGACTGAAGGCTGAGGGGTTTACTACAGTAGCTGCAGGCAGTGAGGAGACAAATGGGAGCTGACAGAAGAGTTCTGCAGAGTATTGCACAACAAAGGTAGGGCGAAGTTCTTGTGTGTAATGTATCAGTAGTCTCATTTTAAAGCTGGGACTTGTAGTCCTACACATCCAACATGCTGCTTAGTATTCTAGCAGGCAGACGTGACTCAGGGCCGACTTATTCACTCCCTTTGCAGAGCAGTGTGTGGGGGGGGGGGGCACAGATTGTTTCTGCAGGTAAACAAAGGCCACAACAGAACCAGAGAAATGAAGAAGTTATAGATTTATTTTTTTTTTGCCTAAAACCTGCTTAGCCTAGTTATATATTGCTCCCCATCAGATTTACAGTGCTATATTTGTTTTTCATAACTCAGACAACCCCTTTAAGTTTTAATGTTTCGAAAATCAGTTTTGAATAGTTTCAGGGGTGTGGTTTCTAAAATGTATCAGTAGTTTCTATTATGTAAGCCCCTCAAAGTGACTTTAGATCTAAACTGGTCCTTTTTTTTTTTTTTTTTTTTTTTTTTTTCAAATTGCTTAAAATAAAATTTACAAAATGATGGCAACAAAGTAGCCATATGGAAAATGGCAACATAAAGTAGACATGGGAAATGTTAGAGGACTTTTCACCTCTCCTGACGTGCCTATTTTAATAGCTACATGCATTCCCCATGTTTACTATTCATTTATTTATTTATTTCAATTATCTTTTTAATTTTTCAGAGTGTTATTAAATAGACAATGTTACAAAGATAGGTATGCATAACAGTAGACATTGTATACATAAACAGAAAACACTGTAATAAAGAAGTAATGAGGTGCAATCCAACCGAGAAATTTAAGTTAGCTCATTTTGTAGTTATGCGATATCTGATGAGACCTATCGAATGAAGTGAAATACAAGAACAAGGGAAAGAGTGGGGAGGGAAGATTTGGGGGTAGAAAGAGGGCAATTGGTGGGGTCTATATCAGAGTGGTTGTAGGCATCACCTACTTAGATTAGTTTCAGAGATTGTCTTAAGACAGGGACTGGTTTTTCTATAGGATATCCAGTCAGCCCAAATTTGTAAGAAGTTAGTGTGACCAGGCTGAGAGCTCCTCTATGTGGAAGATATGGTCCACCTTATGTAGCCATTGTGATAGTGTAGGTGAGGTCACTTGATTCCAGTGTTGTGGTATCAGTGATTTTGCAGCGGAGGTAAGGTATTGAAAAAGTCTCTTGTTTAGTGTGTCGGATATCTTGTAATCTAATGTTTAATAAAACAGGTGGGAGATGGGGGCTCAGTTAGGGAACAAACTTGCCTAATTGACTCAAAGGTCTGGCTAGAAGATCTGCAGCACAGGGCAGGACCACCACATATGAAAATATGTACCTCGAGACTGGCCGCACTTCCAGCATGATTCCAGACTGAGGCAGTTCATTTGTTTGAGACTGACTGGAGTGACATACCACCTGGTAATCGGTTTGAATGAGCTCTCCTAAAGACGTGTGCAACGAGAGATACCGCGGATAGGCGATACAATTGTTTTATTTCTAACTCTGTCCAGTTTGTGTCTAGGTCTTTACCCCATTCGGCTATGTAGTCTCTGTTATGAGAATTTTTCAGCTGCTGGAGAATGTTGTATACCTGAGATAATAAGTGTTTTGGGGGAAGCTTGGATGCTATCAGTTTTTCAAACTGCGTGAGGTTTCTCCTTAAATCGGAAAATTTGTGATAGGACGCGAGCAGTAGTCTGTGCTTTTTGCAGTGTGTGTAATGGGGTGGAGTCTAGGATCTTCATGTTCCTCTGCCTACAGATAAGAGGAGATTGGGACATGTCTCGGGGTCTCTGCTTTCAGGCGTATGTCTGCATATTTGGGGAGGCGCAAGTCTGGTAGATCTGCTATCGACATAAGTGGTGCAACTGAGTTTATCTTTAAAGGGGTTCTCAGAGTTATATATATTGATGACCTATCCTAAGGATAGGTCATCAATATCAGATCGGCGGGGGTCCGACACCTGGCACCCCCGTCGATCAGCTGTTTGAAGAGGAGGTGCGCGCCATATCAGCGCTGCCTCCTCTTCACTGTTTACATGCTGGCCGACACAGGGGTAGTGGTGAGAAGGTGTAATTACACCTCACCACCCCATTCATTTCTATGGGAAGAATCGCTTCCATAGACTTGTATGGGAGCGATTCTTCCCATTGAAATGAATGGGGAAGTTAGGTGTAATTACACCTACTCACCACTACCCCCGTGTTGGCCAGCATGTAAACAGTGAAGAGGAGGCAGTGCTGATATGGCGCGCACCTCCTCTTTGAACAGCTGGGGTGCCGGGTGTCGGACCCCCGACGATCTGATATTGATGACCTATCCTGAGGATAGGTCATCAATATATATAACTTGGAGAACCCCTTTAAGTGGGTTCCAGATCTTAAAGTGTAACTGTCATATTTTTTAATTTTTTTTATTTGCTAGTTTAATAGCTAGGCATGTATACCCAAGTTAGTTTCAATTGTTGTCAAATGATCTGTAACTACCTTATGACAGCTTTCATTAATGTCTCCTGTCCCTTTCCACTGGTCCATTAAGACTGCTGCTATGGCTCATCTAAGAAGACAGAAAGACCATAGTGGCGGGCCTTCATACTGCACGCCTGCATTAGGCCCCTTGCAGACGAGCGTGACACGCACGTCTCCCGCAACGCATCTCCTGGCCTGAACTCCCGACACTGATGGGGTCACATAGCATTATATTGATTTATGATGCTATGTAACCCTTACAGTTCTGGAATGTGTTGGATAACAGTGACATAATGCTGTTAGTGTTATCCATTACATTCCAGAACTGTAAGGGTTACATAGCATCATAAATCAGTATAATGCTATGTGATCCCAGTCAGTGCCGGGAGTTCAGGCCAGTAGATGCGTTGCGGGAGACGTGTGTGTGTCACGCTCGTCTGCAAGGGGCCTTAGGTTTGAGAGTGACGAGGCGTGTCTCTCATTAATCCAATCTGATTGGCTGGCAGGAAGATTGCTGGCTACAGCAAGTGTGTATGTGAAGTGTGGGAAAGCAGTTTTGGCCTCAGAACTGGCAGAGGAGCCATCTTGAGAAGAAAACAGCCGTAAGTAAGGGAAAAACTCAATAAAAACAGCAGTATGTGAAGAAACCAAAGATTGCTTTATGTATAATGCTCCACCAGCAGTAACCTATGCTAAAATTGATTTTTTTTTTAATGAAAACATGAGTTACACTTTAAGTGTCGATTTAGTTATAACGTTTTGAATGTGTTGGGAAGATAGAAATGCATCTCCACACCAGATGAGGGAGCACAGTGGCATGTCGGCTTGATGCTCCTCTAGAGGTATCCATAGCTTACTATCATCTGCTCATGCCCACTGTATCAGTCTAGTGAGGTGTACTGCCTCATAATAAAGCTTCCAGTCTGGGAGGGCCATTCAGCCATGTATTTTAGATTAAATGGGGCATGGCTCAGGCGTGGTCTTTTATCTTGCCATAGATATTTATTTTTTAATTTCCTAATTTTTGAGAAGGCAAGGGGGGAGAGGGATGGGGAGGGTCTGGAACAGGTGTGGGAGTTTTGGTAGCAAAATTGCTTTTAGAAGGCTTTTTCAACCCATCCAAGAAAGGAACTGTAATGACCACAAACAGTGTTTCACGGACGGATGTACACTTTAGCCAGGTTCTTGTTTAAAAGGTTTTGTAATTGTAGACGGGGGAGGAGGTAATTGTAGGAGGTGCGTTGCAGCCAGGGATTGTTTGTGTAGTTTTTCTAGCTTGCTTCTCTCTAGCTGAAGGTGTTGTACTTGTGAGTCTGTTTTTTCTGATATGTGCCTATTGAGATAAACTCTCCTCCAATTGTGGTTTTATGCGCTTCCCACACTTAGGTGGGGACGTCGTTGTTAATATTGTGTTTGGAAGAAAAAGTCTAAAAAACTTAGTACTTTAGAGTGTGCTAAAGGTTTGGAAAGAAGGGTCTCATTGAGATGCCATGGAGGTCTAGGGGAGTTTAGATTGGCTAGGCATAGGACTGGGAAGTGGTCAGATTGAATACTGGAACCTATGTTGGCAGATTGGATTTTGTAAAGTGATGACTGTTGTAGAAAAAGGTAGTCAATCCTGTGATGAGTTGTGAGGGCTAGAATGAAGGGCATACTCCTTGTCGGTTGGGTGCATAAAATGCCAGGTGTCTGAGAGTTAAGAGATGTAAGGACTTTTTAATACATCTGAGTGTCTTGTGAGAGAGGATCTTCCAGAGGACGTGTCTAGTAAAGGATTTAATGCTACCTTGAAGTCCCCTCCGACTATCAGCTCACCTTTTTTATAGCTATCCAATATTGTCATAGTGGAACAGATCCAGGGTGATTGGTAGGTGTTGGGGGGGGCGTAGATGTTAGCGAACGTGATCAGCGAGCCATTCAGGTCTAATTGTTCGAAGGATAAATGTTTAGCTAAAGCAATAGATACTCCCTTGGAATTTTTTGTACTTGTGTGTGAGTGTAACCATTGGTTATAGTAGCGTCTGTGGAAGGAGGGGGTTTTAGACTCCAGGAAATGGGTTTCTTGCAAGATGTCTGCTCGTGATTTTTTGATGTGATGGAGGATTTGGCTACGTTTCACCGAGTTGAGGCATTGTAGGATACTAGTTTAATGGTGGCTATGACGTTATAGTTAAGTGGTCGGCTCTAGCGCCCAGTTGAGTGGGATGGGGAGCACTGCTTGTGGGATGTCACCCGTGATGCCCTAGGTTTGAGAGATGAGGGTAGGAGAGGTGACAGGTCTACAGAACAAAAACATTTAGAAAAACAGTGGGCAAGGATGTCATTTGCCAATCACTTAGAGAAAATAACATCAAAGCTTTCTAGTCAACAGGCCAGCATTGGGGCCAAATGTTATTGCTATAAGGAACTGTGGAAGAAAGGAGGCACAAACAGCACTGTATGCGGCGGCGCAGGGGTCAAACTGCGCCCTCTAGCAACCATATGAGGATGGGTCAGGGTCCGCCTTTCGAGAGATTCCCTTGATCACGAGGGGGCCTACGGCTTCTTGGCTGCATATCTCATGTTATACCGTGGTGGTCTGACAGATGTCTCTCCACCGCAGCAGCATGGGGCGACCACGTGTCTGTCCCTACCCATCATCAATACATATCACTATATTGCCAAACTAGACAGACTAGTTTGATGTAAAACATAACTCCCATCAGCATGGGTGAAAGCATTTAGCGCGCCGATCACGAGGTAGGTCAGGTGGGGTCGACATTGATCCTTCTGGCTAAGCATATGATGTTGTCTCTGACTTTAGAGTGGAATAGTCTGCAGATTACATCCCTGGGTGGGTGCAGGTCAGGAATCTATATACCCGTTCAGTGGTAATCTCAAGTGGGTATGAGTCCCCCAGTATTGAAATGAAGATCTGTTTGACAGCGTCTGGTAGATCCTCAGCTTGGATTCATTCGGGGACCCCGTATAGATGCAGGTTGTTGTGCCATGCTCTGTTTTCTTGGTCTTTTAGCCAGTTTACCATTTTGTTCATATGTGTTTGGCATGCGCTAAATGCTGAGGAGGCAGCTTCAGTGTAATAGATGAGCGGACACTGGGTAGATTCCAGTTGTTCAACTCTGCCTCCTGTATTCCTCATGTCTTGTTTAATGTCCTGCAGTTCTTTCATGACAGGGTCTAGAGCTTTAGAAAGTGCTTTACCAAGAAAGGATCTTGAAATAGGTAGGCTCTTGTCTTCCTGTGTATCATTACCGTCATTATCCATTGCTTATAGATTGGGTGAGGGTTCCCTCTCTATACTTCTGTGTGGGGAAGGTTTGCGCATTTAGGAGGGTTTAACCAGAGTGGTTGGTTGACCCTTCTGTACATTAGAGTCCAAGGAGCGTATTTGGCTAGAAGTGGTGGCGGTCCTGAATTTATGGGGACCAGTTTTCACCATTACTGTGGGATCTTCGTGTGATCAGTTGCCAGCGGACGTCAGGTGGTCCCAGGTTTCTGGGTGGTGAGAGTTCTATTTTGGGCCTCTGTCAGGATATGATAGGGATATATCCTTGTGACCCCCTAGAGCAGTGATTTTCAACCTTTTTTAAGCCGGCACACTTTTTACACTTAAAAAATCCCGGGGCACACCACCAACCAAAATGGCACAAAATGACACTAAAACAGTACATATTATACATATAGTTAATAATATAGATTCTAAATGTATTTATACTCACTCAGTGTGAAACCTGGGCCTGTTTCGATGAACACAAAAGGGATGTCCTGGCAGGAATGGTGGAAAGACACACACGAAGCTCTTCCTCAACAGTTCTCAGTCTCTCCCTGTTTTTAGTTTTTATCGCAGTCAAGCTTGAGAAGCCCAGCTCACATAGATATGTGGTTGAAAATGGGAGCACCTCAGATCAGCTTAATGTGCCCCCATCAGACCTCAGATCAGCGTATTGTGCCCCCCATCAGACCTCAGATCAGCGTATTGTGCCCCCATCAGACCTCAGATCAGCGTATTGTGCCCCCATCAGACCTCAGATCTGCATATTGTGCCCCCCATCAGACCTCAGATCAGCGTATTGTGCCCCCCATCAGACCTCAGATCAGCGTATTGTGCCCCCATCAGACCTCAGATCTGCATATTGTGCCCCCATCAGACCTCAGATCTGCATATTGTGCCCCCCATCAGACCTCAGATCTGCATATTGTGCCCCCATCAGACCACAGATCAGCCTACTGTGCCCCCATCAGACCACAGATCAGCCTACTGTGCCCCCATCAGACCACAGATCAGCCTACTGTGCCCCCATCAGACCACAGATCAGCCTACTGTGCCCCCATCAGACCTCAGATCTGCGTATTGTGCCCCCATCAGACCTCAGATCAGCGTATTGTGCCCCCATCAGACCTCAGATCAGCGTATTGTGCCCCATCAAACCTCAGATCTGCATATTGTGCCCCCATCAGACCTCAGATCAGCCCACCCAGCCACATAAGATAAAAATAAAAAAACTTTCGTGCAGCGTCAGGTCATAGTGCGCGCCGCCAGGGAAGAGAGCAGAGCGCGGACCAGAGGGCAGCCACAGCGCAGAACAGGTAAGTAAGATTTTTTATTTTTATCTTATGTGGCTGGGTGGGCTGATCTGAGGTCTGATGGGGGTCTCTAAATACAAGTGAGCGCTTCCATAATGGAAGCGCTCACTTGTATTCGCCCTGGGCCCCCTTGAGTCACTGGGGCCCGGAGCCGTCGCGCCCCCCCCCCCCCCTGCCCCCCCGGTAGCTACGCCACTGCCTACACTGTAGGAAGCGTGACTGCGCATAGCTGCGCATTGCCGGGAAACAAAACACAGGGGGCACCATAGTTTGGGGAACTTTCCCCGCGGCACACTGGTTGAAAATCACTGCCCTAGAGGACAAGAAAGAAGGTTTGTACACAAACATAGAAGAGGATTTTTTACTGTAAGAGCAGTGAGACTATTCTGGAGGGTAATAATATTACAGGTTATAGTTACTAGAGGGGTCGTTGATCCAGGGAGTTATTCTGATTGCCTGATTGGGGTCAGGAAGGAATTTTTTTCCCCTAAAGTGGGGAAAATTGGCTTCTACCTCAGTTTTTTTTGCCTTCTTCTGGATCAACTTGCAGGATAACAGGCCGAACTGGATGGACAGATGTCTTTTTTCAGCCTTTTAAACTGTTACTTGCTATCAATGTTTTGTCATTGACATGTATGTCCTGCAGTCTGACTACAGTGTCTTTTGTGTCCTTTAAATTGGAGGGTAGAGTGTGGACAAATGGTGAAATTATTTCATCATCATATGTACGTGTACTAATTCCTTCACAGAGACTTTGATTCCCGGCAACAATCGGTCTTTCCGGGATCGGCTGACGTTTTTTGTGGACTTTAGGTATTGCATAAAATGTAGAAATGGTGGGTCGTGGCTTATATGTAACTTTAAACTATTCTTTGCTGATCCCTGGTATAGGTCATTAGTAAAAATATCTTGGAAGACCCCTTTAACTAAAGCAAGCAGGCGGATACACAGTGAATTTAGGGAAATGCTATGGTGAGGATCATCGTGACTTCAGTTTTGTCCATTGGGAGACTGCTGCTGATTGGTAGGGCTGCTAGAGAGCAGAAATAGATGTATGGGCAATGTATTTCATTGTATGCCTGTGCTGTGGGATGTTACAGCTGTCCGTCATAGGTATTTGTTAGGAATACTCCTGGTGTATACCTCTGACAGAAGGCTCATAACATGATCTGAACCCAGCCTTAGGCTTCATTCACACGACCATATTTTGTTTCCGTGTCCATTCCGTTTTTTTTTTACTGATGTATGCAGAACCATTCATTACAAAAAAAAGGGTTCTCCATGTGCATTCCGTTTCTGTATTTCCATTCCGCAAAAAAGATAGAACATCTCCTATTCTTGTCCGTTTTGCTGACAAGGATAGGCATTGTTACAATGGATCCGCAAAAAAAATGGCATACGGAATGTCTTTTTTTTTTTTTTTTTTTTTTTTTGTGGACCGCAAAACACATGCGGTTGTGTGAATGAAGCCTTACTTTGACAAGTTTGGGAGCGTTCCCAAGGCCTCAGGTTGTCATAGCAACTGAATGAAGCCCAATGATTTCTCCATAGGGGACTTTGATAGGAGGATAGAAACCCTTGGAGTCTTGAAAAATGACTCCCACTCACAAGTGGCATAGCTGCTGAGTTTCTGCTGTTTTAAACAGTAGACACCCGAGGCTAATAGCTGTGATTGGCAATACAGCAGATTGCAGACATTTAACCCTTCAGATGCTGTGATCAGTTGAGACCACGATGCCAGATGCGGGAGCGCTGGCTTAGGAGACCTAAACGGATCCCCCACGTGGCAATCTGGGTAGCCGTTGGTCTCTGAAAGTCCTGGTTTCTATGGCTGTAATTCTTATGTAACCCCACAGGTGGTAGGGCTCCATAAGAACATAGCAAATCTGCAATGAATTGCTATGATAAATGCTTGGTAGTCATCTAGAGTGACTTGAAGTATAATATAAATAAATAAATCATCCCTCTTTCGCCAAATTAAAGGGAAAAAAATCAAAATGCCATATTCATTTTATTTGTTTCTTCACATTCCAAAGAAATTTAATAAAAAGTGATCAAAAAGTCTTACTCCAAAATGGTATCAATAAAAACTATAGAATACAAAATATTTTCTGGGATTCAAAATATGGCGTTGAAAATGTTTTTCAATGTATCTTTTTTTTTTTTTTTTTTTTTTTTTTTTTTGTATTAAAACTATAAATGTGGTATCGTTATCATATTGACCCAGCAAAGCACACAATTTTACTGCATAGGGAACACTGTAAGTTCTACCTCATTTGGAATTTTTTTTTTTCCCCAGCTTTCCTCTACATCTTATGTAATTTTAAATGGTGCCATAGCAAAAAAAAACAAAAAAAACACACATGACTATGTGAATGGAAAAATAAGTTATGCCTCTGGTAAAGCAGGGAATAAAAAAAATGGGAAAAGTAAAAATGAGAAGTTGCAGGGTCCTGAAGGGGTTAAATAATGTTTAGGCTGTTATTTATAATAGACTCTGCACATATAGTGTTTACTACATGTCGCCGGGGTAAAAGTACAAAATTTGTCCCTTTTGTGTTTGATACAAATTAAGCTACTTTCACACTTGCGTTTGCAGGATCCGTTTGTAAGATCCGCCCAGGCTCTCACAAACTGATCCGTCATGATAATATAACTGTCTGCATCCGTTCTGAACAGATCCGTTTGTATTATCTTTTACATTGCAAAGACGTATCCGTCTTGAACTCCATTGAAAGTCAATGGAGGACGGATCCGTTTTCTGTTGTCAGACAAAACGTATCCGTCCTCATTGACTTACATTGAGAGTCAAGACGGATCCGTTTGGATCAGTTTCTTCATGCGGACACCAAAACGCAGCAAGCAGCGTTTTAGGGTCTTCCTCCAAAACGGAATGGAGACTGAACTGAAGTAAAGTGAAGCAAAACTGATGCATTCTGAACGGATCCTTTTCCATTCAGAATGCATGAGGACAATACTGATCAGTTCAGGACTGTTTGTGAGAGCCTGTGACGGATCTCACTAACGGATCCTGCAAACGCAAGTGTGAAAGTAGCCTTAAGAAAATGTGAGGTTGTTTACTTTTCCTTGTGATTAACAGTGAAAATGAAGATGTGCAGATTCTAGAGAATACAGATGAACCCTTACAGGAAAATGTCATTGTTGAGAAACACAATGTGATGGAGCATAGAAATCTTAAAAAAATGAAATTGTTGCAGTTCTGTGAGAATTATCGTCCTGCTTACTGGGGCACCTGGAACAGATCAAGCACAATAATTAATCCAAGGAAGCCATGGGCACAAGACACTGTAAGTACTGATGCTCATCATTTTGCCCAACATAATTTTAACAAAGATGTATAGTGACCAAAAACTGTAACAGGAAAACTGGCCTTGTCCTAGGTTTGCTTACATTTCTGCACGGTGGTTATTATGGACAGTAATACCATTTTGTTAATGACTGTTTTGCACAAATGAGGACCAATAATTTCTTGCATACAATGTATGCATTGTATCCGACAAATGCAGCTCTCCTACATAAATGCTGACTGATGGTCAAATACTACTGGCCAAATTCTGCTGGAAAGCCACCAGATTCCATTATAGTCTATAGGAATTTGGTTATGTATGGAGGTATCGGACTATGTGGGATATGGTAACGCCGGAAGTCTGTTCCTCTGCTGGAACAGACTTACGAATTATCTTTAGCATCTCTGATTAATTTGAAGTTTAAAATATTTCTGTTGCTGAAAGGGAGCCTGTCACCTCGATTTTGGCACCCAAACCACTCACAGGTATGAAAAGCAGAGTAATGATTCATACCTCACTTTTTTTTCTTTTTTTAATAAGTATTGTGTGATCACTTTGAAATTTACATGAAAAATCTTCATGCATTGTATGTTAATTGGATGGTCCATGTCATCTTTTCGTCACTTTTCCCACATCCTTGCTTTTTCTCTTCCTTTTGTGGGTAGTGAAATTGTCAATCTATCTGAGGTTTTGCCTGCATATTAAAGTTTATAGCTTGATTATCTGATTATATGAAGTCAGTCTTTTGTGCAGTACAAAGTTGTTACATTATGCATCAGCACTGCTTGTGCTCAAGACTTTTGAGCAGATCCTACATATAGAAGAAAGGGGTCAGTGTATTTTTCTTAAACTGTATGCCCTGAAATGTGGCAAATTTTTGCGCAGTATGCTTCTAGGTGCAATCAAATTAGTAAATGTTGGGCCACTGTTTTAGGAAACTAAATGCTGTGTCCCTTAATTAAAAAGTGTTTTGATCTAAAAATTATATTAACATCTTCTACAGAAACTGTTGGATTATGAAGTAGACAGTGATGAGGAATGGGAAGAGGAGGAGCCTGGAGAATCACTGTCACATAGTGAGGGGGTAAGTTGAAGCCAATTCTTTTCAATCAAATTATAATTTTAGATCATTTAGGACATTATTTATATGTGGTTATTACTAAATCTTGAAAATACTTGAAAAGATTAAAATAGTGTGAGACAAGAATTGCATAGCACGGTTAGCCACAAAAAACTTTTACGTTGAATACCTTTTACATTAATAAATACAAAAGTAAGATTAATCCTGCCTGAAGAAAGGAGCATTTGTACTAGCAATGTTTTTTGTTTTTTTTCTGGTTAAGCAATAAAGGTATCACTCTCTTATACTTTTTGTATTTAACGCAAAAGAATTCATTACGTGGAAAAGATGAAAAAAAAACATCGTAGGTGTAAATGTCTAAAATGTGATGAGAAAAACAGTGTAGATGTATTTACTGTATTTTACACCCTATAAGACCCACCTAGGTTTTAGAGGAGGAAAATAAACATTTTTCATCAGACCTCAGCTCAGACCCCCCAGTGTTTGGTACTCCCCATTAGACATCTTATCTCCATGTTAATAAGTCTCCCATGTGAATCGGACTGCAGAGCAAAATAAATTAACGTGCCTAAGATGCAGCGCTCTTCCAGGTTTTCCCTCCATGCTGCCATAGTGTGCCGATGTCCTAAAGCTGTGCGCAGGACACAAAACAGTGGGTGCCCGAGAGACGAGGAAGTGGTAAATCGCCCTACCCCAGTCCTCCTGTACTAAAGAGCGCATCCATGATGCAGTGCTCCAGACTAAAAATAAATACCTAGGAGCCATTGGCTCCTGAACTGAAAAATTTAGGAGCCAAATAAAATTTTTAGTCGCCAAATTTAAGGCGGGAGCACTACACAGGGGGGAGACGTTACAGGCGGGAGCACTACACAGGGGGGAGACGTTACAGGCTGGAGCACTACACAGGGGGGAGACGTTACAGGCTGGAGCACTACGCAGGGGGAGACGTTACAGGCTGGAGCACTACACATGGGGAGATGTTACAGGCTGGAGCACTACAGGGGGAGACATAACAGGCTGATAAGGGCCCATATACATCATTTTTCCTTGGGGGACAAAATGCCACATCAGCCTCTGTGCACAAGGTAACTCAGTCCACCCACTCAGTCTAATGCACTTACCACTTTTATATCAGATAGCAGTTCTAGAAGGTAGGTGATCACTCTGCAGGGCCCCTCAGAGGGTGCGATTAGAGGGGCAGTCATTGGGCATTACAGGCTTGGTGGGCACTTTGGAACAGTACTATGACGCCGCAGATCTCGGGGCCCCATCTCTCCACCCTCATCCCATGCGGCACCATGATGATGGGGGGGCACGCTCACGTGACACGGCCTAGCCGGCCCCTCTCCTGTGCGGTCGGCTCAGGCCTGTGCAGCGCTATACCTTACCACTACCAATGACGCCATAGTCCCCGCCCCTCAATCCTGTGCGGTGCTGTGCGGCGAGTATCACTGGCCCTTCTTCTCTGCCGCGAACGTTTAGGGTTGAAGAGTGGGATGCGGGACAGTACGGCCGGAGCACTACACATGGGGAGCGCTACAGTAGCAGTGCGCACCATCTTCTACCCGGGTCTAGGCGCAAATGGCGACAAGACTAAAAAGTCTTGTCGCCATTTGCAAATTCAGTCGCATTGGCGACCATTTTGGTCGCCATCTGGAGCCCTGTGATAGGCGTCAAAAATATTCATGGTTCTTTAACCACTTCCCGCCCAGCGCCGTACATGTACGGTGCTGCGGCAAGGGACTTGCCGCCCAGTGCCGTAGTACTACGGCGGACTGATTGGGCGGGTGCAGGAGCTGCGCCCGCCCGATCAGCTGCAGGAGGCCGGCTGTTCCCAGTAGTCGGTCCCCTGCTGCGTACGCCCACATCGGTGAAAACACCGATGCGGGGGTATTAACCCTCGATGTGCCGCGGTCAGTGCTGACCGCGGCACATGCGATGCTGTGACGGGGACCCGATGGCTTGGATGGCAGCCCGATGCCTTCCTTAGACACGTGGCTGCCATCCCTGCGAGCCTGTGAGATCCAGCCCCCTGGATCTCACAGGAAGCAGGCTGTAAGTGTATTACACTGGTAATACACTTACAGGCAATGCATTACAACGCAGAAGTATTGTAATGCATTGTGCAGGGGATAAGACCCCTAAAAGTGAAAAAAAAAAAGTGGAATAGTTATACAAAAAAAGTTTCAAGTAAAAAAGCGCACTTTTCCCAAAATAAAGTAAAAAAAAAATTTGTAAAAGAAAAGTAGACATATTAGGTATCACCGCGTCCGTATCGACCGGCTCTATAAAAATATCACATCTACCCCGCCAGGTGAACGCAGTAAAAAAAAAAAAAAAAAAGTGCCAAAACAGCCATTTTTTGGTTACCTTTTCTCACAAAAAGTGTAATAGCAGGCGATCAAAATGGCATATTTACCCCAAAATAATACCAATCAAACAGTTGTCTTGTACCGCAAAAAATGAGACCCTACCTAAGACAATCGCCCGAAAAATAAAAACTCAAAAAATGGCAACACAAAAAAATACTTTATTTTATTCAAAAATGCATCTAATGTGTAAAACTTTCCAAAAATAAAAATGTTAGACGTATTGGGTATCGCCGCGTCCTGCTCTATAAAAATATTACATTAGATGGCCCCTCAGGTGAATGCTGTAAAAATTTGTTTTAAAAAAACTACGCCAAAACAGCCATTTTTTTCCCTCTTGCATCAAAGTGTAATAGCAGGCGATCAAAAAGGCGTATTTAACCCAAAATGGTACTAATCAAACAGTCGTCTTGTCCCGCAAAAAATGAGACCCTACTTGAGACAATCGCCAGAAAAATAAAAAAAAATATGGCTCTCAGAAAATGGCAACACAAAAAAAAGATTTTATTCTGTTCAAAAATAAATCTAATGTGTAAAAATTAACAAAAATAAAAATGGTAGACATATTGGGTATCGCTGTGTCCGTAACAACCTAACATAGTAACATAGTTTATAAGGCCGAAAAAAGACATCTGTCCAAGTTCTGTTTATTTTTTTTCACCTTGACGCAATGTGTAATACCAAGTAGCGATATACATCCAAAAGTGAACTTATGTACTCCTGCTCTTAAA
The DNA here is from genome assembly GCA_900303285.1 of Rhinella marina. Lineage (NCBI taxonomy): Eukaryota > Metazoa > Chordata > Amphibia > Anura > Bufonidae > Rhinella > Rhinella marina. The sequence continues at coordinate 116,631 of ONZH01026721.1, forward strand.
ATCCTCTTCTATGTTTGTACAAACAATGACAGTCCTGGGGATAAATAGATCATGGGAGAGATCTCTGTACTGACTTTGATATATTTATACATCTCCGCAAAAATACCTAAGACTTTCCCCCCCCCCCCCCCCCACATAAGACAATGTAACTCAAAAAAAAGTAAAATATCAATGGCTCCTGCAAACCAATCCATGTACAAAAAATCTGTGCTGAAAACAAAAAATCAATAACAAAAAAATAAAAATGGCTCCTGCTCCTTCTGTTCTGAGTCCTGCTATGTGCCCCCACAGCAGTTTACCACCACATATGGGGTGTTGCTGTACTCAGGAGAAAATGGGGAACAAATTATGGGGTGCTTTTCTCCTGTTATCCATTGTGAAAATGAAAAATTTGGGGCTAAATCAACATTTTATTGGAAGAAATGAAACTTTTCACAGCCAAGTGTTTCCAAATTCCGTAAAACGCTTAGGGCAGGGGTGGCCAACCCGCGGCTCGCGAGCCGCATGCGGCTCCTTCCCCAGTCACATGCGGCTCGCAGGGGAGCGTCATGGCTGCCATAAGTTTGCTGCTTGCAGGGCACAGGGGAGCGGCGTGGGAGCTCACCTCTGCCATTGACATGTGTATCGCAGGGGAGCGGCCGCTCCTCTACATTACTCTGCGGACAGTATGGGAGCCAACTCTGGCACTTGGCTCCTCCCAGCTGCGCTTTCAACCTGACGTGCACAGCGTCCTGTACGCTGAAGGTCCGTGCTCTGACCTGACGCTGTGCATGTCAGGTTACTGTGGAGAGAGCGTCAGTCAGAACAGCAGGCAAGGTAAGGCCTGGAAGGGTAGCAGTCATTGTATTAAAGTACTGATATTGGGGGTCTTATCTGACATGGGGGTAGTATGAGCTCAGATAAGACCCCCAAATCCTCATCAGACCCACAAAATAAGCCCCATCAGATCTCCCCTATGTCAAATCACCCTGAGCATGGGGGCGGTCGTCTGAGCATGACGGCGTGAATTGCTTCGAGTAGCAACGACTGAATACAAGCCAGATTTGAAACATTGTGAAAAACAAAGATTGGCAGAATTCTCACTAAAGTTGTCTACATTACAGGTAAAGTGGTTTAAAGGGGTTATCCCATGAATAATGTAAAAAATGAAAATTAGACATCATATAGTACATTGCAACCTTTTTCTAACAAAGTTAGAACCAGCCCTGTACCTCAAATGGATCCAGAGATCTCCTCATTCATTGCTCTGCTAGATTTATCAAGCCGACAGCTGAAGGGGAGTGTCTTTTCTGCTGCAGCTCAGGAGGCGTGTCTCGGCTCTCCCTATCACAGCTCAGGAGGTAGTTGAAGGATGAAACTGAGCATGTGCGGCCTTCTCAGTAAGCAGGTCAAAGAAATAAGGAATTATGTTGTACTATACAGATACATTTTATTGAATAACTCTGTAGTATACAAAAATATTAATTACATGCAATTACAAAAGTATTCAGATGCAGGTGCTGATTTGAAAACTGTACAATATTTTTCGTGGGACAACCCCTTTAAGTACACGTTTAAATGTTTGAAAACTCAATTGCAGTAATACTGTCGTGTGCACGCATATTTGTGTAAATGTATAGCTTGTGGCTCCTGGTGGTCATACTTTTTTTTTTTTTTTTGCTCTGTGTCTGTAAGGTTGGCCACCCCTGGCTTAGGGGATCAAAGTGGCCAGTACCTCCCTTAATATATTCTTTGAAGGGTGTAGTTTCCAAAATGGGGTCACTTTGAGGGTTTCTACTGTAGGGGTACGTCAGGGTCTCTCAATTACAAAATGGTGCCTAAAAACTATTCTAGCAAAATCTGCCTCCAAAATTCATATGGCGCTCCTTTCCTTCTGACCACTGCCACAAACCCATAGAGACGTTTACCACCATATATGGGGTATTTCTCTAAACTGCAGAATCAGAGCAATGTATATTGAGGTTTAGTTTGCTGTTAACCCTTGCTGTGTTGCAAGAAAAAATTAACATGAATAATCTACCAAAAAAGTGAAATTTTTCCTTTAATTCTCGTGGAACACCTCAAGGGTTAACAAAGTTTGTAACATCAGTTTTTTTATAATTTGAGGAGTGTAGTTTCTAAAATGGGGTCATTTATGGGTGGTTTCCATTACGTAAGCCCCTCAAAATCACTTTATATCTGAATTGGTCCTCAAATGGTTTTGGAAATTTTGTTGAAAATTAGAAAAATGGCTTCTAAACTTCTAAGCCTAACGTCCTAAAAAAGTAAAATGACATTTATAAAATGATGCCAACATAAAGTAGACATATGGGGAATGTAAAATAACCATTTGTAGCGGTATTACTATGTATTTTGAAAGAGAAATTGAAATTTGGAAATTTGCTAATTTTTCCAAATTTTTGGTAAATTTGGTATATTTTATTTTTATAAATAAAAATGAAACATTTTGCCACAAATACGAAAACAGTCTGGGCAGGAAGGTGAAAACAGGCCTGGGGTTGAAGGGGTTAATAGTGCAGCTAGGGCTCAGTACAGTGTGCTACAGGGAGATCCTGCCTCCCCCTCCTGTACTATTAGTACAGCCCAGCTTCTGCTACAAAGACTGTTCTGTAGTCGGCAATAACAGAAGGGAAAGGGGAGACTGAACAGTGACAGGAAGTGCTGCAGAAAGGATAGCCTGTGTCTGACACTCTCTCAGGAGCCCATACATTCCAGTGCTGTTCTGGAACATTTCATGTTCTGACATTCATCTGCTGTCCTTTGCCCCCCCTCCCCCCACACCCACCTCCCAGTCAAGTCCTGTGAGCCCCCTACCAATCTGATGCCCTGTCCTCTAGGCCCCCTACCCATCTGATGCCACAGTCCCCAGGACGCCCATGTGCTGCTTGGGGACACACCGTTTTGAGGCCAGTCATATGACCCAATTCACCCAAACGTTTACGGAATGGGGGCTGGAAGATCACAGAGCGGAAAGCAGGCGAGTATGGTGTTTTCAACAACTGTACAATGCATTGCTGGTTCACATCAAATTTTTTTCCCCACATTTTAAGTCTGGGTTCACGTCACGTTTTTCCTATCCTTTTAACGTATACAAAAAAAAGTATTTGTTAAACATATGCCTCATATTTATGCCATACAGTGCCATCCTTTCACCATAGTTACATTGTAAAAAAAAGTATGTGTTTTTTTACTGGACTGTGCAGGCATCCGGCTGCCATCTAAGCCATTGGGTCGTTGTCACAGCAGCGCGGGGACCCGATGGCAACCCCTTCACTCCGCACACCGCATGAAGGGTTAATACGCCAGCATCGGTGTTTTCACTGATGCCGGCTCCTGCACCCGGCCGCTCAGTGTGCCGTAGTACTACGGCGCTGGGCATTAAATCACTTCACCCAGCGGCGTGAAGGGGTTAAACGAATCTGTTTTTTTTGTTCATAAGATCATATGAGTACAGGACAATAGTACCTCGGGCGGCCCGACGTGCACAGCATCATTGTAATCTGATGACGATGTGTGCTCCCGTGTGCACGATCAATGCCGTTCCGGAACATATGGCCCGCTCAAGGGTCGTATGTCTCGGAAGGCATACGGTCGTGTGCAAGAGCCCTTAAATAAATGGGAAGCAGAAAAAAAAGCTCCATGTCAGTCCAATCAGTTTTTGTGCATTTTCTGTGCATTTTTGGCACAGGTCTTCAAAAACCTCAAACTGAAAATTTAGCTTTGTATTAAGTTAAACATCCATTAAAAGTAAAAAGATGCGTCAACAAAAAAATGCGTTTTTTGAGCTGAAAAAAATAAAATGGATTCCGTGCTGATTTTTCTAGCATGTTTTAGTTGTGTAAATTGGGCATAAGACTGGCATCAGTGGCATATCAATCACGGAAGTAGGAAAATCAGCTGCATCTGGCTTCAGGAGCAGGATTTCTTGCGAATGCCACAAGAGGGTTTTTTTTGGCCCGTTTAAAAAATTCCTGTGGGGCTCAGTCATTTCTAGCTATGCCACTGCTCACAAGAGTTTTTTACTTGCAGGATAACAGGCAGAAATGGATGGACAGATGTCTTTTTTTTTTCAGCCTTTTTTAACTGTTACTATGTTACTGAAATCATACATTTCTTTTAGAAAAGTAGCTCTAAAGTAGCCCATTTTGAGCCTTAGCAACACTCTGTCTTCTGTTTACATAAGTCAGCATTAGCAAGGCTCAAAATTGGCCACTTTAGAGCTATTCTTCTAATAGAAATGTGTGATTTCAGTAATCAAAGTACATTACAAAAATGGTCAGCACCACTGCCCCTATAAATTACACAAATAAAAATAGAACAGCAGTTAAATTTTAAAGCGATTATCCCATGACTAAGAATGCAAATCCGACATCATATAGTAGACGACAATCTCTAACGAAGCCAAATCCAGCCCTGTACCTCACATGCATCCAGAGATCCCCCATTTATTATTCTGCTAGATTTGTCAAGCTGACAGCTCAAGGGGAGTGTCTTTTCCGCTGCAGCTAAGGGGACGTGTCTCAGCTCTCACTATCACACTAAAGGAGACAGTTGAAGGATGAGCATTGAACCATTGGCCATCTCAGTTAGCAGGTCAAAGAAATAAGAAAAAACAAACAGCAGGTGGCGCTATACAGATACATTTTATTGAATAGCTATGATATGCTACATATTTAATTACCGTACATGCGATTACAAAAGTATTCAGATTCAGGCGCTGGTTTGAAAACTGTAGAAGATTTTTTGTGGGACAAACTTTTTAAGGGTTTTGGGGGTAAATTTTGAATGTGATGTGTGTGGGTCACCTGGCTCTTCCCTAAAAATAATAGCTTTTTGTAGAAAGGGGGACCAATACTTAAAAAGCTTTAGTGTTATCATTGGTTTTAATTGCAGGTCTGATTCCAAAGATGTGCTATATGTTGTGACTAGAGATGAGCGAGCAGTGCTCGTTACGAGCACTGTATCGCTCGGCTCCCGTGCGAAATGCCCGCAGGCATTCCGGATCCGTCCTCAGCTACATGTAAGGCAATGAGGACGGATTGTTTGGTATGACACTCATACCAAACGGATCCGTCCCCACTGACTTTCAGTCGGGTGAGGAGGACGGAATCGTTTGGTGTGAGTGTCATACCAACGATCCCTCCCCATTGCCTTACATGCAGCTGAGGACGGATCCGCAATGCCTGCGGGCATTTCGCACGGGAGCCGAGCGATACAGTGCTCGTAATGAGCACGTTCGCTCATCTCTAGTTGTGACCCCTCCATACCATGCTGTGTTAAATACGGGTGTTGCCCCCACATTCAAAAGTAGAGGTATCGTGATACTTCAGGGTAATGTTCTATTTCTTCATGTTAGTGTACAGGGGTGCACCTGCTTTCTGGCAGTCGCTACATGGGGCTCTTGGAGTGCTGCTCTGTTTCTTGCTATACATACATGTGGTTTGAATGCTGTTATATCCCTATGTTCAATGTACCCATTTTGAGTTCAGTTTCTCTGTTTTGTGTGGTTCTGAAACACTTTTATTGCTAATAACTCAGTGGGGGGAAAATGCCCCTGCGTCTTATGGGGTGAATGGAATGAACGCTTCTATTTAGGGTTGTCACGATACCAAAATTTTGATTCGATTTCTATACCAAGAAAAAGTATTGCGATACTTGATACTATGCCGAAAAAATAAAACACCCAAAAATCTGTGTGCCCCGATCAGATTTCACATCAGCCCACTGTGCCCCCATCAGACCTCACATCAGCCCCCTGTGCCCCCATTAGAATAAAATAAAAAAGTCTCTTGCCTCTCCTGCGCTGTGGCTCCGCTCCGGGTCCAGCACTCCTGTGTCTTCTCCTCCCCGGCGCTGCACTGTCACCTGACTGCGTGCAGCGTCAGGTCAGAGTGCGCGCACTACGTCCTGATGCTGTACGCGGTCAGGACAGTGCAGTGCGAGCAGAGAAGACAGAGGAGCGCAGGAGAGGTAAGAGACTTTTTTATTTTATCTGCCAAAGGTATCGCAAAAGAGCAAATCCCGGTACCGAATCGATACTGGTATAAAAGTATCGATACCCGCGACAACCCTACTTCTATTATGTACCCATTTGGGAGAGAGGTAGTGGGGGCCGATCAGAGGCATGGGGCTCTTATCTGAGGTCTGGTTGGGGATCATTCACATTGGGGTCTGAGCTGAGGTCTGTTTGGGGTCTTATTGGGACTGTCAGCTTAGGTCTGATTAACATTGAGAGTCTGATTGGTGGTATGACCAGAGGTTTAATGAAAAATATTTTTTTATTATTGCCCTCCTCTAAAACCTAGGTGCGTCTTATGGGCTGGTGCGTCTTATAGGGTGAAAAATACGGTGTATATATTTTGGTTTTGTTGAATGTTATTTTACTGACAACTGTTTTGCTCATTTATATTAGATAAAAATAAATGCATCCTGTTTTAATACTTGCCTATCACTTGTTCCCTCGAGTTGGTATTTCTTTTTTAAATGCAACTTTTTGACAAGTCACATCTTTATGCCATAACTGCGACTTTTTACACAAAATACCACCACGTAAGCTGGTTTAATTGTCCGCAAAAATTGGAGCCATTTCTGCAGATAAGAGGATGATAAATGAGGTGTAATATACGCCTGTTTGATATCCCCACCGACTGACATTTATTACTAACTAGCAGAAGGACCCGGCTTCGCACAGGTATATTTCATCTATTTCATTTAATGTTTGTGTGTCGTTAAAATATCGACAGTATCCCCCATAACAGTGACATCTACAGTACACTGCCTCCTTAAGTGACCTCCACAGCCTCCCACTCCTCAACACTGAGTCCTCCCTACAGTGCCCCGCCTCCTTAAAATGAGACCTCCACACCAACCCACCCCCTTAAATTTGACCTCCACAGCATACTGACCCCTTAACAGTGACCTCCACAGTGACCACCCCATCTCCTTAAGTGATTTCCACAACACCCCGCCCCCTTAATAGTGGCCTCTATAGCAATCTGCCCCATAAAGTGCATTGGAGCCTTCGTTCGGGACCTCAGTCACAGATTTCATTTTAGAGTGGAGAGACAAATCCTGAATGCATGTCCTGCAAGTGTTCTTCTGAACAGATCTCTTTATAGTCAGCTTAGTGGTGTTCGTGTGAATTATGTGCTAAATCCATCACTTGTGTTTGCTTTCTGCTCCAGTAACTGAACGCTGGTGGAAAAGTGCCCCTAGTTAGATGTAAATGCCATTTCTGTTCTGCCACATCCACAACTTTCCTTGGGATGTAACTTCCCAATTTTTTCACATTTTTAATGAGGTGTCTATGAAATGAGATGGAAAGGTTTGGCAGATGCCGTGCAGGACTACTTATATTATCGAAATATACAGTATATAGCTTTTGAAACACATCTGTTGTCAATTCTTCTTTTACATGAACTGATGTTTTTTTAGAATATTATCAGGAATGAACCAAGCATTCCCAATAATTGCCTGATTTAGAAATGAAGCTTTGTTTACTTGCAGCCATCACCTCCACTATTTGATGACAATTGCTTGTCCCCATAGAAAATCATTTTCTGAACAGCAGTTTGCTGTTTACACAGGCCATTCTGCAGCACAGATAGGGTAAGTTTAGATGCTGGCCAAAAGACTCCTAATATCTGGCATAATTGTGAAGCCTTACCATTGTATTAATATGAACATCACAGAATATTTACTTTATTGCTCAGAATGTTACTCATAATCTGTTTTTTTAGTGTTTTGTTCCTTGTGAACATTTATATGGCACGAAAGAATTAGTTGGATTTATGTATCCCTGATGAAGTCCATGGTGGAAAAATCGGTTGGGTATCCATATGGATTGAAATCTTTTATGTGCTGAATTGTTTTTACATCTTTGGGAGTACTATTCAAATAGTGGTAATTTTATGCTATCTGAGTCCACCCAGTCTTCTTTCCTCTCCAGTGCTCTCTCCACTCTGTCCCATATTCCCTGGCAGTCCCTTCGCCCACTTTAGGTGAAAGTCACTGATTGGAAGACTGAGCCATGTGAACTGTGGGCATAGAAGGATGTGAGCATTTTATACTCTGAAGTGAAGACTAAAGGGAGCCATACATATTGCTCTAAAATTGAGCAAAACAAAAATTTCAACCAAAACTAACATTTGTTTGTTAAAATTTAAGAAACAATTGTTTTAGCCAACTGATGACAAACCATTATCTGAAAAGTTTGTGGCGTTTAAAGGGGTTGTCTCACCTCAGCAAATGGCAATCATGTAGGCACTTACTAATGTATTGTAATTGTCCATATTGCCTCTGTTGCTGGCTTTTTTTTTTTCATTTCAATCACACTACTTACACACACACACACACACAAAAAAAAAGCATTGCTCTCTCCAGTAGCAGGGACCGTAGGAGCATGCATAGGCATGCATGTACACCATATCTCAATCCCAGCCACCTTGTATCTCCATTGCAACAGTGGCTGTAATCCCTGGAAACAAGCAGTGTATAATGCAATGGAAGTGTATATCAAGCCAGCAAAGGAGGCAATATGGACAATCACAATACGTTAGTAAGTGCCTTGTATTAACTTTCTCTTCATGATAAATGCCATTTGCTGAAGTGAGACAACCCCTTCCTGACATGGCTATTTTTGCATGTTTGTTTTTCACTCCTTGTTTTTTTTTTTTTTAAACTAGTTATATTTTCTATATTTTTATAATGAAGTAGGAAGCTTGAAAAAAAAAAATCCAAATCCGGTGGATTTGGGAGCAAAATGCAGTTCTGCCATAGTTTTTATAGTTTTTATAGTTTTTTTTTTTTTTTTTTTAATTAAAAAATGAACAATTATTTCCATACACAAACATCAACATCCTTATTTACTTGCTTTTAACCCTTACACAAATATCCTGCATAACCAACCCCCACCCCCAGGCCACCCTCCCGGATCCCTCTGTAAAAACAAAAACTGATGAAGGGGGGGGTTTCAGCAGGGGAATCTAAAACCTCCAAGCCCCCATATCCTAGTCCATTTTCACTGTTTCTTTGCTTATACATGATATATTCATATCTTTTAATCTTGTTGACCAAATTTAACCATGTTCCACTTGGGGTATTGCGTGTGAACCAGGCTCATGTAATGAAAGGTCGGGCCAAAAGCATTATGCTAATCGGGAGAATCTTTTTATATTTATAACAGTTTACTTTGGAAAGATCGCTCAATATCCAGCAATCTGCTATAAAAGGTATTTCTACTCTTAATTTTTGGGTAATAGTTATTAATTGCCCCCCAATATTTTAATTCTATACAGGACCAGAACATATGTATATAATCAGTCCCCAGTAAATTGCAACGTGGACAATTAGAAGTATTTCTTAAACCACATTTATTAAGCCATAACGGAGTAACATACACTCTATGCAAAATATTAAATTGTACCAATATGTGATTCAAATTATGAGATGCTAATGTAAATTAGAAAATATATGTTCCCAGTTATCGAATTGAATAGTGGGGCAATCAGCTTCCCAAGCCTTTTGTCCCGGAGAGCGTGTCTTATTAAATGGTGTTGGAAGTAGGGCTGGGCGATTAATCGAATTAATTCAATTAATTCGCCCATTGCAAGCCTCACGATTTTATTTTTTAGGAAAATCGTGAATTTGATTTTCCTAATATGGCGCCCGACATATAAAATAAAAAATAAAAAATCTCTCACCTGTCCTGCGCTGCTCTTTTCTGGGGCTGCGCTGCACTGTCCTGACCGCGTACAGCGTCAGGACGTAGTGCGCGCACTGTGACCTGACGCTGCACACAGCGCCGGGAGAAGAGAGGCGCAGGACAGGTTAGATAGATAGATAGATAGATAGATAGATAGATAGATAGATAGATAGATAGAGATATATATATATATATCTATTTTATGATGGTCTGAAGGGGGCACTTTGGGCTGCATAATTGATGAAATAAACTTAGAAAGCCTTATAGTCAGAATCCTTGAGAGAAGCGTCACATCTGTGTTCAATAAATATATCGGTCGGTATGACCCCAGATCTATGGAGAGTGCCTTAATCATTGAGTTGACTTATAGGCCATACATGCTTCACTGGGATTCTGGCAAGAAAGGGAGGCATCCCTTCCCAGAATTGCAAAGGAGCATGTGTGGCCTAGAAGTCTCTTCACGCTGATTAAGGCGCTCATTCCCCAAGGAGAGAGAGTACGACCCAAGTTATGGTCACTTTAAAGGGGTTGTCCGAGTTATTTTTTTGTTCTTTGTATGTTAGTAACTTGTCAAGTATAACAACTTTCCCATACACTTTGTGCTTCTAAAACTGCTTGTTTGTCAGATTTCACTGAGGGTCACATGACCTGTGATGTCACCTTATCTCCCTGGTCTGTGATGTTTCGTGTACAAGCCTCAGAGATCAGATAACACTCTGTACACGAGATGTCACTGGCCACGCCCCCCTGCACTGCCGCTGCTATTTGCTCTCTCCCTGGATTCCTTCAGATAAAACATTAACCCCTTCAGCCAGAACACACTGAGGGCTCAAGGCTTTACAACAGGATTTACACTGCAGACAGTGAGGAGACAAATGCTGGGCACAGGAGCTGATGCAGGAATTGTATTGCACAAGAACAGGTAGGGGGAATTTCCTGTGTATCAGCATTGTCATTGTGCAGCTTGGACTTGTAGTCCTACACATACAACATGCTGCTGAGTATTCCAGCAGACAGACTTGTCAATCAGGGCAGCACTTGTATTCACTCCCTTTGCAGAGCAGGGGGAGGGGCAGAGATTATTACTGCAGGTAAACAAAGGCCAGAAGAGAACCAGGCAAATGAGGAAATCTATATCTATATATTATAATTTTTTTTTTGCCTAAAACTTGCTTAACTTAGTTATATATTGCTGCCCATCAGATTTACAGTGCTATATATTTTTTTTTTTTCTTAACTCTGACAACCCCTTTAAGTCTGTACCGTCGACACAGTGGGGTCTCGTGATATAGGGTGCTGAGTCTGGGATCTAGTGCTGGAGATTACACCTGAACAGGAGTGAGCTGGATTAATGAACAATTTGAATATATATATTTAATATTTGTGTTGGATTTGCATAATATGCTATAGCTGAAATACATGGGTAGCTCCGGGAGGCAGTTATTTGTGTTTACCTGCAGTAATTGTGGTGGGAGATTAGTTTTGGTCACCTTGTAGAATTTTTAATGCTCCAAGGCTCTGTTACCAATTTTTTTTTTTTTTTTTTTTTTTTTTTTTTCGCTGGACGTAACTTCCGGTATTTGGAACGCATGTGGTTCCTGATGAGGAGCGTTTCGGAAATAAGAGGAACATCTGTTTTGTATGGGCCGCATGGGAACGCTGACAGGGCCTCCAGAAGGGTATTTAAACCCTTCTTGTCAGTGTGCGGCCAGAAGGATGCCAGCCTTCAGGCATCTGTGGATGTGCCTATGGCAAACTCTCTAGCCTTGTCTGGAAGCATGGAGGAAGAGCAGTGAGCATGCTGAAGTCCAGGAGGGTCATGATGTCAGACCGGTATTCCTGGAGGGGTAAGAGGGTCAATCCCGGCCTTTTATTCCTTCCTTCAGGTTCTAACGGTGCTTATTATTTTATTTTAGAATACCAAAGAGGGCCCTAGGAAAGCCATCACTAAATCTAAAGGAAAAGTGTGCTGTATGCAAGAAAAAATGTGCTCATTCCTGGTCTGTTATGTCAGCATTGCGTTAACAAGGTGGTAAAGGACGAATCCCCATCACTATTAAACAGTATCAAAGATATTGTAGTTTGATTCAGTCAAAATTTTTTAAAAGTGCCTCCCTTCCTCAGCTACGGGCAAGCAAGGTCACTCTAATGTAATATCTGTTTCCGAATCTCCAGACGAGTATGAGCAAGGAGAAATCCTATATGATTCAAGCTCTTCCTCGGATGAAGAAACCGCGGGTAACCTGATGATACGGATTCTCTGCTCAAGGCTATTAGAGCCACTAAGAATGTGGATGAATCTAGGGAACAGAAATCCATTCAAGATGTTTGGTGACCTGAACGAAAATATTAAAATAAAAAAATAATGAATAAATTAATAAAATTCAAAGAGTGGAAGAAGCCTGAAAATATCCTTTTGATGAAGGCTAGGCCTCCTAAATTGAATGCTCGAATTGCAAAAATTTCTAAAAGGCCTGCTTTGCCTTTTGAAGACCTCGGCTCTTTGAAAGGACTGATGGATAGAAGGGCAGAGTTAAATTATGGCTACAAGAGTTAGGCCACTTTCACATTAGTGGCAGCACGGATCCGGCGGGTGAAGGGTGCCATCGGATCTGTGCTGCCGCAGGTACATGTGAGGAGCCGCTCCGGCCCCACACGTGTCACTCACATACATACATACACATACACATACACATACACATACACATACACATACACACACACACACACACACACACACACACATATACACACACACACACATACTTACATGCTCATTTGTGTGTGTGTCTGTGGTGTGGACGGATCCGTCATTAACTCCATTGAAAGTCAATGGAGGACAGATCCGTTTACTGAGTGTCACACCAAACGGATCCGTCCCCGTTAACTTGCATTGGGGGTCATTCCGGATCAGTCTTGGTGCGGATAAACAGTACAGAGAGCAAACCGCAGCATGTTGCGGTTTGCTCTCCGGTCTAAAGACTGAACGGAATGCTTTCAGGAGCATTCCGTTGTCTTCAGTTCAGTTTTGTCCCCATTGACAATGAATGGGGACAAAACCTGATTAGTTTTATTCCGGTATTGAGCCTCTATGACGGAACTTAATATCGGAAATAGTTTCCGTTCCAGAAAAAGGGAGGGGTTTGTATTTGTCTCGGTTTCTCGTACCCAAGCCAGACTGATTATAAACCTGAGACTTAAATCGGTACCTCAAATACAAAAAGTTCAGAATGGAATCAGTACAGTCTGCAATAAAACATCTATTCATATACTGTGTAATGGCTACTATAGACATAGAAGATGCCTACTATCACATCCTAAGTCATGCTGATTTTCAAAAATATTTGAGTGGCTGTGTCTATGCAAGGTCAAGTTTATCATTTACAATACAGAGCTCTTCCATTTGGAACATCCCAAGCCCCCAGGCTTTTTACGAAACTGATGGCAGAGGTTATAGACCACATAAGGGAAAAAGACATTCTGGTTATTCCTTTGGTCGATCTTCATTTGGTGGCAGAATCCGTATATCTTCTAACCTCTCACCTTCTAGAAGTGGTAGAAATTCTTGTGAAACTTGGGTGGCAAATAAATTGGGAAAAGTCAAACTTGATCCCTTCTCAAGAATGTGTATTTCTAGGGCTGATTCTGCATTCTGTGAATCTGCGTTGCATCCTCCCTCAGCCCAAGATATCTTGGATAAGAGAAGACGTGCAGACTCTGTTAGCCTCAAAAATCAGGCAAGGGCTGGCAGTATTAGGCAGAATGACCTCCACAATACCTGCTGTGAGTTTGTCCCTGTTTCACTCCAGGACGCTTCAGTGGCAGATTCTTCAAGAGTGGCAGGGGTCATTGTCCCCTCTGGATGCCCCACTTCCTCTCACCCCTCAGATGATGGTCATTAACCTGGTGGCTAGAACCTTCAAATCTGACTCAGGGTTTCCTATGGGTTCTACAGGAGCAAGTAACCATCACTGCGGATGCCAGTCCGACTAGGTGGGGGGTTTTGTCAGTGGGAGGATCTGCAGAGGGTGTGGAGGGCAACAGAAAGACCAGATTCCTAGAATGTGAGGGAGTTGAGTGGTTCTGTTAGCCTTAAGAGGTTTACTGCCTAGATTATGTGGAAAAGAAGTAATGCTACGGTATTATCCTACCTAAACCGCCAGGGAGAAACAAGGTCAAAGTCTTATGTCCTTAACCGCAAAAATCTTTTCATTAATCCTACCTTATGTTCCTTTTATCAAGGCAGGGAACAGAAAGCAAGGTGGCGGATTATTTAAGCAGAAACCATTTGGAGCAGCGAGAATGGTGTTTAAATCATGAGGTCTTCAGTCAGATGGTCCAGCTGTGGGGCCATCCTAAGGTAGACCTTTTCGCAACCAGACAGAACAAGAAATACAGCCTCTTCTCTAAATCCTAAAGATTTTAAGTCGGGGATAGACACCTTCTCCCTTCCGTGGCTGGATCAGCTTCTGTATGCCTTTCCTCCTCTAAGACTTTTTCAGACAGTATTGCAGAAGCTGAGGCAGGAACAGACGAGGCTCATTCTAATTGCCACTTTCTGACCAAGAAGAGCCTGGTTCACTTGGCTGAGGAAGCTATCCCTTTCAGATCCCTGGATTCTCCCGGACAGGCAGAATCTGTTCCAGGGTTCCTGTCTTCCATTCGAAACCAAGAAACCTTCATCTAACAGCCTGGTATTTGAGGGGGAAATCTGAGTGTAGGGGTCTATCTAAGGAAATTATCTCTACTCTTTTATCATGTAGGAGTGGTAACCTCCACTATTTACCTTAGAGTATGTAAAACTTAATACATTTTTCTAAGGCCCTGCTAGATGCTTTGAGTCCCCCTCCTATGTCCAAAATTCTGTTTTTTTTGTTTTTTTTTTTGTTTTTTTTTTTTACAAAAGGGTCTTGATAAGAACCTAAGACTTGCCACTCAAAGTACAGGTTTCTGTTCTTAGTGCTTTCTTTGATTTCCCTATTGCCAATCATCCTTGGATTATGAGGTTCTTTAAGGCAGTCAGTAGGATTAATCCTGTGATAAGGTCTTCTGTTCCCCTGTGAGATCTTTAGTTTTGTCTAGGATGATGGAGCCTCCTTTTGAACCTGTACAGGATTTAGACATTGACTTTTAAAACTGCTTTTCTGGTGGCCATCACCTCAGCCAGGAGACTGGGTGAGAGTTCTGCCTTTTCAGCTTCTCCTCCTTTATACCAATATTCTGGAGGATAGAGTTCTCATTAAGCCAGATCCATCTTTTTTTTACCTAAAGTGGTCTCTGTTTCATAGATCCCAAGATATTATTCTCCCATCGTTGTCAGTCCCCAAAGAATGAGAAGGAAAGGATGCTCCATTTTCTAGACGTTAAAAGATGCCTGTCTGAAAGTCACTGGTTAGTGGAGGAAATCCTCCAGACTGTTTGTGCAGTTTGGAGGTAGAAACAAGGGTAATAAGGTCTCTTCTAGAACTTTAGCCAGATGGATAGTGGGGCTATAGCTTTAGCCTATCCCTTCTCAGGTGAGCTCCCACCTTTGGGATTTGGTGCTCACTCAACCAGATCCATTTCTACTTCTTGGGCAGAGAGGGCTGATGCATCCTTAAAACAAATTTGCAGGGCTGCTACCTGTAAGTCTCCGTGTAATTTTTATTTTTTTTCCAACACTACAAGTTAGATTTAGACTCTAAGGACCGGGCAGTAGTTCATATATGAGGCCTGTCAGTGGCTCACTAGAGAGAGAAAGAGAAATGAATTAATGACTCCTCTCTAGTAGCTATAACCTGTAATATTATTACACTCCAGAAGTACATCCAGGCCCCTCTTGAACTCTTTTAGTGAACTCACCATCTCCACCTCCTCAGGCAGAGTTCCATAGTCTCACTGCTCTTACCGTAAAGAATCCTCTTCTATATTTGTGTACAAACCTTCTTTCCTCCAGACACAGAGGATGTCCCCTTGTCACAGTCCTGGGGATATATAGATGATGGGAGAAATCTCTATACTGACCCCTGATATATTTATACATGATTATCAGATCTCCCAGTTTTTTTTTTTTTTCCTCTAAAGTGAGTAACCCTAATTTTGATAATCTTTCAGGGTCCACCCATTCCCGTTATTACTTTAATTGCCCTCCTCTGAAACCTCTCCAGCTCTGCTATGTCTGCCTTGTTCACAGGAACCCAGAACTGTACACAGTACTCCATGCGTGGTCTGACTAGTGATTTGTAAAATGGCAGGACTATATTCTCATCACTGGCATCTGTGCCCCTTTTGATGCAACCCATTATCTTATTGGCCTTGGCAGCAGCTGTCTGACACTGGTTTCTATAGCTTAGTTTGCTGTTCCGAAGTCCTTTTCCATGTCCGTGTTACCCAGTGTTTTACCATTTAGTATGTACTGGTGACTTGCATTATTCCTTCCTATGTGCATAACCTTACATTTGTCAGTGTTTAAACCTCATCTGCCACTTCTCTGCCCAAGCCTCCAGTCTATCCAGATCCATCTGTAGCAGTGTACTGTCCTCTTCCGTGTTAATTACTTTACACGGTTTAGTGTCATCTGCAAAAATTGATTTTACTGTGCAAGCCTTCTACAAGATCATTGATAAATATATTGAAGAGAATAGGGCCCAATACTGGTACAGTGTCAAATGCTTTGGAGAAGTCCAGATATACTACATCCATTGATTCGCCGCGGTCAAGTCTAGAACTTAACTCCTCTTAGAAATTGATTAAATTAGTTTGACCTAACCGATCCCTCATAAAGCCAAGCATTATTTGCTTATTTTCATTGATGCAGTAATTCATACAAACGGAGCCTCGACCAAGAAACGCTTGAAATAGTTTGCCTTGTGTAATTGTGGTATGCCAGAATCAGCTGAGCACAGTGGCCTTCTGCCTGCTTTGCTAAGCTAAGAGCTGGCATAGCACATGGGTACAGGGGGGTAAAAGTATAATAAAAATACAAAAAGCCATAATAAAGTATATTAGAAAAACTTTTACTGTGGCAGTAGGGACGTCTAAAATTTTAGTTACTCCTTAACGTGTAACTTCTGCTTCATTTTTTATACCCTAATGGTATAGTACACCCTGCTATATAAATGCTTTTGTGCTTTATCATTTAATCTTTTGTAGTTTCACCTCATAATAACACCTAGAAATGCGTGTCACTTTCACATTGAGTAGACCTCTTCTCAAAGCGTTGTCGTATGCAGGCTGTCTCCTCTGATATAAACAAGAGACGAGGAGGAGCACAGCCCTGAGTGCCTTGGAGCTGTGCTTGGGCAGAAAGTGGAGTGGGGATGGCTCATTTAGATGCTGCTTTCTCCTGAATGGTAGCAGCTAGAAACATGCAACTGGTCTTGTTTGAAAGGCGGCATTCCAGCCCATAAAAGACCAGAATAACAGCTAAAGTCCAAGCAACAGAGGAGAAATCACTGTTAGAAGTCGAGTCACTCTTACTTTCACTTTCAGCTGCATTCATTGCATCCCGATTTCTAAGGCTCCATTCACACGTCCCCCCGTCCCCCCCCCCCCACCCACACACCCACACACACACTCCCTGTCCACAAAATAATGTAAAAAAAATTTTTTTTCTTTCCCCCTAAAAAGAAGTTATTTAATACGCTATGTATACCTCTAAATGGTTCCTAAAAACCTTTTATTGTGACTATTAAGAGGCTAAAACAAATTCTCACTGCATTTAATTGCATGGTTTGTCTCTGGTTAGCTGTATGTGAGAGGATACACACTGCTCTGGGGTAGTGGTGGAGGTTATCTACAATCTGGTTGGTCCTGCTAATTCATGTGAGGAGAGCAAAGGCTTATGGGAAATGAGGGAAATGCAGGATGGCCTCATGAACAGGACAAAGATAATCACAGGAATTGTAGCAGAGACCATTTTAGGAAGATGCTGAAATAGAGGCACAGAGAAATAGGATTGCTAAGGCCTGAATACAGACATCAGAAAGGTAAAATTAACTGAAAAATAAAGCTTCATGAATATCTGCCCTTCAGCATCACATATGTTTGCCATTTCACTGCCAAAAATGAAATTCCTGTTACACTTTCACCGCTCCTGACATGTCTGTTTTAATAGCTTCATGCATTCCTCATGTGATAACAATTCTGGAGCATCTATTCTTATGTCTGTATGTTGTCATTCCTTTTTTATTTTTACTAGAAGTTATTAATGAATTGCTATTAGCCTTTAGTAAGGGTACAAAGGGGAGGTAACAAGTTGGGTGTGTGTACCTGCACAGACTAAAATGCAAGCACTGATTTGATAGTCAGACACACACCCCCAACTGGTTACCTCCCCTCTGTACCCTTACTGAGGGCTAATAGCAATTCATTCATAACTTCTAGTAGAAGTAATAGAGGAATGGCACAACATACAGTCATAAAAATAGATGATCCAGAATTATTACATGGGGAGTGCATGAAGCTATTAAAACAGGCATGTCTGGTGGTGAAAGGTCCTCTTTAAGGCATTTTTCAGACTGGTATAATGCAGATAATTGTTCTGTGTTATGAACACAATGGAGCTGGAGTTGGAAGTGCGCTGTTCCTGATGCAGTGAAGTCAAAGTGGTGTGTGTACAACCTAGGGACAAAAACACACCAGTATTATAGCTGAAAAGCAGCCATACAGCTTTTTTTGTAAAACTTGTTGAGAATGTTTTTTTGATGGTGATAGGAAGAGATTTCAAATCTGTCAAAAATAAGTTATTCCTCTCTAGTAATACAATAATCTGTTAGTGTAGCATGTAACTATGTATTGCGAGAGTAATGGTCTACATATTTTATGCTAAAGATAGCGTGTTGACAGGATGGGGGACCTGTAAAATGGAAGTGTTTCTCATGTGTGGTCGAAGCATTTAGTGCGATTTGTGATCTGAACGTCACCAAAATGTCTGGCCTTTGTTGTCAATAAACCACATAATTCTGCATAGAGGGAAGATTAGTTGAGCAAACACTCGTTTTATCATTCCTTTAAAAAAAAGACCCGTTTGTGACAGCAAGTATGCTTTTTGATTGATGTGGGGGGGGGGCACAGAAGTTAATGATGCCCATCTCTCTGGGGTCATATACATTTAGACCTCTTTCACAGCACCACATACTAGTGTCGGTAGCTTTTGTATTTTTTGTGCTTTGGACAAATCTGAAGCTTTTTGCTGCCTTCAGTATCGTTATCCCTGTACCTTATACTGTATTGGCTATGGTGCAGTCAGTTGAGCATGGCTGCCAGTACTGTGAGAATGTGAGTCTTGCACGTGCACCATTACTGTAAGTATAATCACAGTTGGTCTAAAACCATTGACCAACAGCAAAAGTCCCACTAGGGATGCTTCCTAATTATAAAACTTTTATTGTAATGCTATTAATAATGTGCAAATAAAAAAGGTTAAAACTATCAGTTCATGAACTGTATCATCCCTTTGTGTCCCATCTGAGACTACTATTATGGATGTTGAGCCAGGTACTTGAAGTTGGGATTTTATTGCTCCAGGCAGGGACAAAAATTGCTGTCTTAAATATTGGCTTATCAAGATCAGTGTTCATACACTATGCAGGTACAGAGACACTAAAGCTAAGGCACCTGTGGTTTACTATTGGTCAGTGTGGCTGCACAGCTCAGCTTAAAGGTATTCCTTATTTTGTGTTTCAGATTCCTTATACCCACTGCTATGGCATTAGCAACAATTGGCCAGTTGTTAGTGATCACTGAGGACCAAACAAGCAGTCAATTACTGAATAAATATCTTCCAGACTATTGTGTCATAGAAGTCTTGCTATATTAAGTAAAAGCTGGCCACCAGCCAGCTGATACTGTCGCCCCACAGACGTGTTCGTATATCACTTGATACTTGCCCCGACTAGCCTAAAGGTACACTTAAGATCTTATATATTTATTCCAATATATATAGGAAAGTATTAGTGAATATGCTGAGGGACCTCTGATGTATTCACAAAAGATCCTTATGCGCCGTAGGTCTAGTTGTCCGTGATAGAGCCTATATAATAACTGGTGAATACACCCGGTATGTTGATAACACGCAAGAGCTGAGAGATTTTTCCACTTGAGTGGTAAACCACTTCTTATGATTTGGATTACTAATGCTGGATTTTCCAGGGAGTCAGCACCCAAGTTGAGATGTGCGCTGCGTCGCAGACCGCTACAAGGAGGGATTCCCAGCCGCGGTCTGAGATCGGCCACGCTGACAAGAAGTGTACCGGTGTCTCCGCTTACATGGAGAAACTAAGTTAGCATTGTTAGCACTGTTTGCACATCCCTGCCTGTCCACAATTGACCCTAATAAACACTGCTCCTGATTCATGAGCTGTCTAAAATGAAGCACTATAGCCCTCCCAACATGTTTCACCGCTACATGCGGCTTCTTCAGGGAATAAGGGTTAGAGGTCCCTCAGCATATTCACTAATACTTTCCTATATATATTGGAATAAATATATAAGATTTTAAGTGTACCTTTAGGCTAGTCGGGACAAGTATCAAGTGATATACAAACATGTCTGTGGAGTGACAGTATCAGCTGGCTGGTGGCCAGCTTTTACTTAATATAGCAAGACTTCTATGACTCAACTGGCCCATTGTTGCTAATGCCATAGCAGTGGTTATAAGGAATCTGAAACACAAAATAAAGAATACCTTTATGCTGAGCTGTGCAGCCTCACTGACCAATAGTAAACCACAGGTGCCTTAGCTTTAGTGTCTCTGTACCTGCATATGTAGCTACTTGGTGCATGCTCTAGACTTTCTTGCATTACTGGCAGCCATGTTCATTCGACAGAAATGTTTACTGAAAGCAGCAAAAATTTTTTTCAATGCAGGATGAATCTTAATCTACCAACACTACTACATACCCATTGACTGTGTGATACCACAGATGCATGCCCTATTTGTCGGTTATTACGGATTCCGAACACCCATTATAGTCTATGGCTCCTTAAAAAGCACAGTCACAACTCTGATACCATATATTTGCATGCTTTTCATAGATTGTTGCAAGTACATGCTCTGGAAATTAATATGGATGACACTGGGAGCAATAAGGTACACGCGGACCATCGTCTTATGCTTGTCATTATGGACACGAAAGTGTCTTAAAGCTAAGAATCTACGGACAGAACGGATATATGCAGCTTCCACTTAACCATAGTCTATTTCCTGCTAGTTCGTGGCTAGAACAGCGATAACCATTTTATTTTAGAGCCTGAGCTTTCACAACCTGAGAATGCTATTAGAAGCAAGGATACATCTCGTACACTGAAATAACGCATTTGGCAGGGAAATGGTTTAAAGTAGACATTCTGTAAATGTTAATGTGAATTAGTGGATTAGCTCTAGAAATGTTCCTTGATAGTCCACAGTTGGCAATCAGTGCGGTCGGTCAGGCACAGACTTGGTCCATACTGAGACTGATTGCCAGTTTTGCCTTAGTTTATGAATAGTGTGTATGTATATGTGATTGGCTTTCAGTGTGTAATGTTTTAGTTTCAACCAAAGGATGTAATTGTTTTGTTTTGTCTACATTTGTTCATGTTTTGTTTTTTTGTAGGATGAAGATGATGATGATACTAAGGAAGATGATGAAGATGATGATGGATTCTTTGTACCTCATGGTTATTTATCAGAGGATGAAGGTGGAGTTTCTGACGAGGTGAATTTATTTTTTTTTTTTTTGCTATTGGTTGGTCTGGTTGTGTATGTGTTATTTAGGAAGTAGAGGTGTGCACGAAGGATGCTACTCTAGGGATACAGCCACAAACACAGAATTTACATCTCCAAAAAACACTATAAAAGGCTAGAGCCATAAATAAAAATAAAAAAAAATTAAATATCCATTAATTTATAATTAATTAAAATATCCTATAAAAGAATTACTACGGTGAACGCAAAAAATGACTGAATTGCCTCCCAAAAAATTGAAAAGTGATCAGAAAGTCATATGTATCCCAAATTGATACCAATAAAAACTGCAGCCCTCAGTTACATTGGTGAAAAAATAAAAATGTTATTGATGTTAGTATATGACTATGCAACATAGAATTTATTTTTTGTCACCATACATCACAAAAAGTGTAATACCAAACGATCAAAAAGTAGTATGTACCCGAAATGGTACCAATCAAACCATCACCTCATGCCGCAAAAACTGTGCCCCTACATAAGATAATTGCCCGAAAAAGAAAAATATGGCTTTCATAAAAAGGAGACCAAAACATGATTTTTTTTTTTTCAAAAATGCTTTATGTAAAACTGAAACAAAAGAAAAATAAATGTAGACATATCTGATATCATCGCCTTTATAACAACCTGCTCTATAACAATAGCACATGATCTAACCTGTCAGGTGAACAATGTAAAAAAATAAAAACTGTCCCAGAACAGCCATTTTTTGGTTACCTTGCCTCACAAAAAGTGTAAAATAGATCAATCAAAAGTCACAAAATAGTACCAATAGAAATGTCACCTTATCCTATAATTTCCAAAATGGGGTCACTTTTTTGGAGTTTATACTCTAGGGGTGCATTTCATATGGCAATTTAAAAATTATCCCAGTGAAATCTGCCCTGCAAAATCCATATGGCTCTCCTTTCCTTCTGTACCCTGCCGTGTGCCCATACAGCAGTTTACAACCACAAATGGGGTGTTTCTATAAACTGCAGAATCAAGGTAATATAGTTTTATTTGGCTGTTAACCCTTGATGTTACAGGAAAACAAAATGAATAAAAAAGAATCTGCCAAAAAAGTTAAATTTTAAAATGTCCTCACCTTTTTCCTTTAATTCTTGTGTAACACCTAAAGGGTTAACAAAGTTTGCAAAAATCAGTTTTGAATAACCTGAGGGGAGTAGTTTCTAGAATGTGGTCATTTATGGGTGGTTTCCACTATGTAAGCCCCACAAAGTGACTTCATAACTGAGATGGTCCTTAAAAAAAAGTGGTTTTCGGAATTTTTCTTAAATTTAAAAATTTGCTTCTAAAATTCTAAGCATTATAGGATCCTAAAAAAATAAAATTGCATTTACAAAATGATCCAAACATGAAAGTGGGCATTTTGGTAATGTAAAGTAATAACTCTTTTATGATGTATCACTATCTTCCTTAAAAGCTGATAAATTCAAATTTTGAAAATTGCTAATTTTTCCAAATATTCAATAAATTTGGGATTTTTTAATAAAGGTGAATTATATTGCCTAAAATTTTTCACGATCATGAAGTACAATTTGTCATGAAATTTCCGAATGGTTTGGATAAGTAAAAGCATCACGAAGTTATCACCACATAAGGTGACATGTCAAGTTTATATAATATAAAGCAAATGTAAAAGCCAGGTATAAAAGCATATATAATAATTCTCCCAAGGATTTTCACATAAGACGTTAATGTATTAAGATATATTATTATATCTGTCTTGTAATAGGGGTACAGAGGGCCAGTATTAAAAGGGTCCTATAAGGGCATAAGTTATTGATGCAGTTTTGCTCCTTATGGTTGTAGCAACCAGCTCTTAGTATATCAGAGCAATATACCCAGTCAGTATTGTGCAGTATGTTGCTGTTTAGGACCTGAATAGCGCTGTAGAGAAATGAGGAGAAAGGTATATATATCTGCTGTCAGTGGTTCCGATAGTTGTCACCAGTCTTATTAATTAGTTCCACAGTAGTGCTTATATTATATTTGAATCGCACTATCGTATCCAGCAGCTCAATATATTAGTGGTTAGTTCGTAGGCATTCAATATATATGTGTACGTTACCCCCTCTTGCTGCTTTTGATTCTGTAGAGGACTCCTGTGTCGTTCTGTGTGCGGGCAGCACGATGTTGATCGGTGCGCGCGCTTTTCAGCGTGCGAGGCGGCGTCCCACGTGGGTTCCCGCTCTGCTGTAAGAGAAGCTTGGGTCAGAGACGAGAGTGATGCGCTGTCAGTACAGCATAATAGTAATCCCGGAGCTCTGTTAATTCTAGAAGTACTGTCACTGATTATTCTTCTATTTATACTGGTGCAATCCAATTTTAACACATTCATACAGGTCTGTAGCCAGCTAGACGCGTTTCGAGGTCTTTGCAACTGCCCCTTCTTCAGTAGCATCATGTGATGAAGGTGACAAAATGTGCAAAATTTTTGCAGTTTTCTTTATGGCGTTCGCCTGAGGGGATAGATCATATGAAATATTTATAGAGCATATAGTTACAGACTCGTTGATGCCTAATATGTATACTTTTTTGCATTTATTTATCTTTGATACAATAACCATTTTTGAATAAAAAGGAATCCTGTTTGTGTCTCCAGTTTCTGAAAGCCCTATTTTATTTTATTTTTTGTCTTTTGGGCGATTGTCTTGGGTACGATCTCATTTTTTTTGCACGGAAGAGATGATGGTTTGATTGGTATTATTTTGGGGTACATCTTTTTGATCTCTTGGAATTACACTTTGTGATGCAAGGTGACATTTTTTTAATGGCGTTCTCCTGAGGTGGTAGATTGTGACATTTATAGAGCACTTCATTACGGACATGGCTTTAACTAATGTTTGTTTTTTAAACACTATTTTATGCTGAGGGGGCTTTTTTCTTTTTTCTTTTTTTTTTTTTTTACTTGAAACTTACATTTTTTATTATATAACAAAACACTTTTTCACTTTATATTTGTCCCACTGTGGGACTTCACCTTTTCAGGGTTTGATCGCTATTTCAATATAGTACAATAAAATACCTCAGATGAGAAATGCAAGAAGCTTATACAGTAGATGGCTACAAGAAACAATATTTTGTTGTATTACTTTGGACCACTAATTAGGAATTATGAGGCTATAACTTTAGTACATTTGGTACATATTTCTGAAGATGTTGTAGAGTCTATCAAAAAATGAAGGGATGCCAATATTAGTGAGCAGCACTCTATATACTGTGTGGAACAGTCAGAATTGCAATTTTTGCTCACCTCCAAACAAAATGGTATAAAAAGCGATCAAAAAGTTATTTGTACTCCAAAATGGTACAAAAATAACTACAACTTGTCCTGCAACACAGAAGCCCTCATACAGTCAACCAAAAACTAAAAATGTTGTGTCCCCTAAAAACAATTTCAGCAAATTCCATGTTAGACAATCCTGATGCCACTTCTTCCTTTCTGAATGCTGCTGTGCCCCCAAACAGCAGTTTATGATGACATATTGGGTGTTGCTGTAAAAATAGGTCTTCGGAATTTGGTCTAAATTGGCTTTTGCAGGAAGGGGTTAAAAAGAGATGTTTTCCAGGAATTTAAGAACATAAAATCCTTGCCTCCACCTAGGGTTGCAACGGTATGAAATTTTCACGGTATGATAACCGTCTCAGTAAATACCGCGGTATTACGGTTATCATGGTATCACAGTTTGTTACATATATTATTAAAAGATACACTAATCCTCGGACCTCAGATCAGCCCCAGTGCCCCCTTCAGACCTCAGATCAGCCCACAGTGCCCCCTTCAGACCTCAGATCAGCCCACAGTGCCCCCTTCAGACCTCAGATCGGCCCCAGTGCCCCCTTCAGACCTCGAATCGGCCCCAGTGCCCCCTTCAGACCTCGATCGGCCCCAGTGCCCCCTTCAGACCTCAGATCGGCCCCAGTGCCCCCTTCAGACCTCAGATCGGCCCCAGTGCCCCCTTCAGACCTCAAATCGGCCCACTGTGCCCCCATCAGCCCACTGTGGCCCCTTCAGCCCACCATCTAAATAAAATAAAAAAAATCACTTTTCCTGCGCTGCGGCTCCTCTCCGGTGTCCGGCGCTCCTTAGTCTCCCGTAGCTGCACTGTCACCTGACAGCGTGCAGCGTCAGGTCAGAGTGCGCGCACTACGTCCTGACGCTGTACGCGGTCAGGACAGTACAGCGCGACCTGGAAAAGAGGAGCGCCGGACGGGTAAGTGATTTTTTTTTTTTTTATTTTATCTTCTCCATGTCCTCTGATACTAGGCTGCGCAGTAGCGCAGCCTAGTATCAGTAATGCGGTCGGGTCCAGGCGCAAATGGCGACAAGACTAAAAAGTCTTGTCGCCATTTACCGGTAATAAGCAAATGCCCACGGTTTGATAACCGTGCATTTCATTACCGTGGTATACCGTGGAACCGGTTACCGCTGCAACCCTACCTCCACCTATCTGCTTCTACTGTTACGGCTGCTTTTCCCCTAGATTTTTAAGCCTCTTTTGGTTGCATCAGAATGCAAGGACCGTATTAAACAGTCTCTTCCTTCTGTTTTGGTTCAGCGTGGTACAACCCACTCTTGCAGCTGAACAATGTACATGTCTTGCTCAGTCATCATGATGGAAGGTAGAAGCAGTTTAGAAATGTTAATCATAAATATATTTTATGTCAATCTAAGGCCCTTATTTATTTAAACTATTGATAATAAACCTAAAAAAGCCAGCAAAAAAAAAATCCTACCATTAAATCCACAAAGGGCATCCGCCTCACGCACATATACAACATAAAGTTTTGACAAAGCAACACATTAGACAAAAAACACTGATAAAAAATGCCAGACCGCTACCAATATTTAAAAAAATATACCTTAAATATTTTATTGATTAATTATAAATACATGACATAGTAAAAACATATGCAGGAAAAGTTGGCATCAGCAGAAATGACTACACCAAAGGAAAAGGAAATGTCCCATTGAAAATAACATAGAAATAAAGTGCATATTCACATATCCCACAAAAGAAATATATGTTCAAACAATTTACCCATGGTGTGTCCGCGATGGCGCCAGCCCCGACGCGCGTTTCGGCGTACCTTCGTCTGGGGGTGGCGTCATCACTGAGGCACACTACTTTTAAATGTGCAATATCCAATGAAAACACTCCATGTGGGAAAATGAAATTACAATAAACTACTACACATGAGCGCCAGCAAAACAAATGCAATGTGGTGGTGCAAGTCCTCATTATGCTCGAGATCTCACGAGAGCAGACACGTGATGCATCACGTGACCGCATCCCGATCATGTGATGGTGCTGATGTGCCCCACGATGTAAACATCGCATGTGTTTTGCATCTCAATAAGTCACAGGCCTGTGTTGTGAATGGTTGCTGACGTTTCTCTGCGATGTTTACATCGTGGGGCACGTCAGCACCATCACATGATCGGGATGCGGTCACGTGATGCATCACGTGTCTGCTCTCGTGAGATCTCGAGCATAATGAGGAATGAGAACTTGCACCACCACATTGCATTTGTTTTGCTGGCGCTCAGGTGTAGTAGTTTCTATTGTAATTTCATTTGCCCACATGGAGTGTTTTCATTGGATATTGCACATTTAAAAGTAGTGTCCCTCAGTGATGACGCCACCCCCAGACGAAGGTATGCCGAAAAGCGCGTCGGGGCTGGCGCCATCGCGGAGCTGACACACATGGGTAAATTGTCCATATATTTCTTTTGTGGGATATGTGAATATGCACTTGCACTTTATTTCTGTTATTTTCAATGGGACATTTCCTTTTCCTTTGGTGTAGTCGTTTCTGCTGATGCTGCCTTTTCCTGCATATGTTTTTACTGTGTCATGTATTTATAATTAATCAATAAAATACTTATGGTATATTTTTTGAAATATTGGTAGCGGTCTGGCTTTTTTTTTTTTTAACCTATTGATAAGCAGAGTGTTCTAGTGGTGACAGCGGATTAGTTCTCGCCTTTATCTTTTTCCCTGTCACTTGGGCCTCATGCACACAACATATTTTGTGTCCAATATGCATTTTTTGTGGCTTTTGACCCATACATGTTTAATATTCTGCAAAAAAGTGTCCATTCCACAAAATATGAAACGTATTCTTGTCCATGTTGCCTTCAAGAATAGTCATGTCTAGTGAGGGGAGTGAGAAAAATGCATATTGCACAAGGAAGGTATGCATATTTTGCTGATCAATGGTTTGCGGACCGTAGTATGGACATAACTTGCATGAGACCTTATAGTAGGTATCGTCATGCTGCTTCAACACCTTTAGCTACAGTTCCCGCAGCTGTGCCGCACATGCTCAGTTGTAAGTTCCTCCTCTGAAGACCAGAGGTGAAAGTTCTCTACTGGGCATGGCTGCAGTCATCTCAGAACATCTAAACAGAAGAGGAAGACAAAGAAAAAAGTGATTTATTTTTATTTATTTTTTTTTTCTGCGCTCACCTGAAGGGAGGAAGGCTGGAAATTCTGCTCCACTAACAAATGAAATCAAATGAGGGTCCAGCTTCTCCAAAAAGTGAGTCTTTATTTTCTTAGTGCAGGTTTATGAATAAGGACCGAACCACAGGGGTCTGAAACGCGTAGACACTGTTAAAGGGTTATTCTCATTTTAGACAATGGGGGCATATCGCTAGCATATGCCCCCATTGTCTTATAGGTGAGGGTCCCACCACTGGGACCCGCACCTATATCCAGAACGGAGCCCCCGAACTGAATGAGGGCGCACTGCGCATGCGCAGCCGCCCTCCATTCATTTCTATGGGGCTGCCGAAAATCGCTCGGCTACTTCCGTCGGCTCCATAGAAATGAATGGGAGCGGTGGCCACGCTTGCGCGCTGCGCTCCAATTCATTTCTATGAGCGCAGCGGGGAGCTGCGCCTGGTGGTGGCCGGCCCCCGGAAACCCGGGGTCCTCCAGGCGCAGCGCTCCCCGCTCCGTTCTGGATATAGGCGCGGGTCCCAGCGGTGGGACCCGCACCTAATAGACAATGGGGGCATATCCTAGCGATATGCCCCCATTGTCTAAGATGAGAATACCCCTTTAATGGGTTTTGGATTTTATCCTGTACCAAGAAAATAGATTGTCCAGGAGTAAGCAACTTTTCACAGGGGCCCTGAGTCTGCCTCTGCTACGGAAAGAATCATACTTGCCTACTCCCTGCCACTCTGGTCTTACATGCTGAGTCCACTGTGTCCACCTTTTGTTGTGTGGCTTGTTTAATTTATCCCCGATCTGCTTCACTGCTGCCAATAACTGGCTTATAATTTTGTGATGAATGCCAGATTAACCTACTAGTGACCACCCATATGTTTTTTTATTTTACTTTTTTTCAGCGGTCACGAAGTTCCCTTAGGCTGGGCCACTGCCATTTTATGATGGCCCAGAACAAGTGCTGCACAGAGGTTTGCCTCTTACATAAGGCCTCTGCTGCACCCTGCTGGTGAATTTCGGTATACTGACATTACAAAAATAAAATCTCCGCATATTTGGTATCGACACTTCCATAACAAACCACACTATGCAAATATGTAAATTTTCCAGTGCAGTGAATGCCTTAAAAAATAAAATAGAATTGCTCTTTGCTTAGTCACCACAAAAAAAAACCCTGAATGAAGGCAATCAAGAAGTGTTATGTACCCCAAAATGATACCGATGAAAATTAAGTTGCCCCACAAAAATCAAGCCCACAGCTCCGTAAAAAGAAAAGTGAAAACGTTATGGGTCTTGTGATGTTGGCGATGACAAATTACATTTTCCTGTTTTTGTTTCTACTTTTATTGTGCAAAAGTAGCAAAACATAAAAAAATATTACGACTGAATTGTCTTTTCACTTAAGGGAGCTGTCACCACGATTTTGACTATTAAGTTTATAGCACTGGATTCAGCTGAACTATAAGCATCTTCTACCAAACTTATTGTTCAGGCAATAAAGAAGATCTAGTTAAAATCTTTTATCAACTGTAAATCTCTTCTTAAGGAGCCCAAGGGATGTGCCAGCGATGTTGAGCCGCCACGGCGATTCAGTTTGGCCCCAGACCTGCCCAGCTCTCATTATATATTTGCACTTCACTGCTGACAGCAGTGAAGCTCGCGGCACGCTGTATCTCCCGCGCAGGCGCCAGTACATCTGTGAAGCGTAGCCGGCAGACGAGCGGCGCAGAACGCACTTAATGTACTGCGCCTGCGCGGGATCACCGTGCCGGAGCTTCACTGCTTCAAGCATAAGTGATATAATGAGGTGGCGGTCCTGGCTCGACTGAATCGCCGTGGCCGGCGCCTCCAACATGCGGGCACATACCTGGGCTCCTTAAGAAGAGATGACAGTGATAAAAAAGGATTTTTAACATCAAGACTCTTCAATTTATGCCCTATAACAATAACGTTTTGGAATGCTTATAGTCACTGAAATCCATCATAATAATAATATCAAAATCGTGGTGACAGAATCCTTAAATAGTTTTTCTTAGGCTTGTTAAAAGAGGTTAATAATGTTTTTCACAGCTTCCTGCGCTCCTATTTTGTAGGAGTGCAAAAACCTCAGAAAATCAGAAGGTCAGACAAGACTACAAAGCAAAGAGGGAGCGAGCTAACAGTCTAAAGAAAGAAAATTAATGTTTTACCCATTAGGAGGTGTTGCTGGGCAATGGTTCAGCAGACATTCAATGTTCCTTCAAAATTGCTGCATGTATAATAAGATCCTGCTGGGGTGATGACAACATGGTCCAGGAACCTTTAATCCAGTAAGAGTTACAAGATATAGAAGTAGGAGTATGCTTTTTTTTTACCTTTAAATTTTTTATAAATGTAAGTTTATATATTTGCAGTGATCCATTGAATTTATGTAATTGGACATTATAAAAAAAGTTGGGGCAAACTGTTAAAAAAAACAAAAAAAAAACAGATGCATGGTACCCCCTAATGCACACCACACACTCCACACATAGTAACATAGTTTATAAGGCTGAAAAGACATCTGTCCATCCAGTTTGGCCTGTTATCCTGCAAGCTGATCCAGAGGAAGGAAAAATCCCTGTGAGGTAGAAGCCAATTTTCCCCACTTTAGGGGAAAAAGATTCCTTCCCGACTCCAATCAGGTATTCAGAATTACTCCCTAGATAAACCACCCATCTATAGCTATAGCCTGTAATATTACCCTCCAGAAATACATCCAGGCCCCTCTTGAACTCTTTTAGCGAACTCATCACCACTTCCTCAGGCAGAGAGTTCCATAGTCTCACTACTCTTACTGTAGAGAATCCTCTTCTATGTTTGTGTACAAACCTTCTTTCCTCCAGATGTAGAGGATGTCCCCTCGTCACAGTCCTGGGGATAAATAGATGATGGGGGAGATCTCTGTACTGCCATACAAGTAATTAAAGGAGTTGTCTGAGCCAATTAAAAAAATGGCCGTTAGGACTTTGTTTAAAAAAAAGTGATCTTTGTTCCCCCACTGCAGCTTTCAATAGTCTGCGTTGGTACCAAAAGTGATGGGTACATGTTCTTGGTCATGAGTTAGTGTTCAAATAAACAGAAGCAACATGGCTGGAGAAAACACTTTATAAAACAGCACTTTCTCTTAAAGCAATTTGTGTGAAACTGCCCTTAGGCCTCTTTCACACTAGCGCAGCACGGATACGGCAGGTAAAGGGTGCTGCCAGATCCGTGCTGCTGCAGGGACATGTGTTGGGCCGGAACCGCGCTCCGGCCCCACACATCACACAGTACATACAGGCACACAGACATATACAAATACACATACTTACATGCCCCCAGCAGGTCTCCACAGTGCAGGAGGAGCAGGACGGCGCGCACATAGGACGATTCCCCACAGTGCCCTCTGCTGGGCGCCAGGTGGAATCGTCCTATGTGTGCGCCGTCCTGCTGCTCCTGCGCTGTGGAGACCTGCCGGGAGCATGTAAGTATGTGTGCAGGTGACGCATCCGTCATGAACTCCATTGAAAGTCAACGGAGGACGGATCCGTTCACCATTGTGTCACACCAAACGGATTTGTCCGCATTAACTTTCATTGGGGGTCATGACGGATCCGTCTTGGTGCGAATGCCTGGACCGGAGAGCAAACCGCAGCATGCTGCGGTTTTCTCTCCGGTCTGTAGACAGAACGGAATGCTTTTAGGAGCATTCCGTTGTCTTCAGTTCAGTTTTGTCCCCATTGACAATGAATTTTATTCCGGTATTGAGCCCCTATGACGGATCTCAATACCGGAATTATAAAACTCTAGTGTGAAAGTAGCCTTATATGTATAATCCCCCCTCCCATTGTTTTTGGGTGTTTGCCGCTTTTTGTAGTAGGCAAGCAGGAGGATCCAGCATCCATTCTATAAATCTTGTTTATTAATTCAAGTAAAATCCAAAGGACACATGCAAGCAAACCATGCTTAGGCACTTCAACTTATAGTTAACCCTTATTCATAGCCTTGGCTAATGAGTTATCAGTGAACAACATTCTTATGGTTTCTGGATAGTCCTGCTTTTCTACTGCAGTGCTGCTCCAACTATTTTGTGCATTCTGACAAGTTAGCTGAATACACATGGTTTTATAAGGCTTAATACATTTTGTTGCCATTTTCTTAGGCTCTTCAATGGTAAATAACATTTCACGCAACTTTGTGTAAATCAATAGTACAAACGACCACAACAAACTTTGTAATATGTCTTATCTGTGAGAAATGTGTAGTCAGTTGTATACCTATCCTTTGATAATTGCTTTATACCTTGGAAAATGTCTTAATCCTGTCCAAGATGGACCAGCAACACAGGAGGATCATGTTATACATGTGAATACAAGTCTATGGAAAGGGGAGGGGGAAGAATGACCATGAGCGCACACAGACAAGCAAAATGCTGGAGCTACATGAGCTGAGATATAAACTTCCTAATCACTTTATTCACAACCATACAGGTCAGTACCTCTCTAGAATGTCCTCCATGATCTGGTGCCTGCTTCTGAGTGCATAAGAGAAGGTTAAGAAGCAGATTTTTCTCTTTCTGTAAGCAATGAAGGGTAGCTAATCTCAACCCATCATGTCTGA
Source organism: Rhinella marina (assembly GCA_900303285.1). Classification (NCBI taxonomy): domain Eukaryota; kingdom Metazoa; phylum Chordata; class Amphibia; order Anura; family Bufonidae; genus Rhinella; species Rhinella marina. The sequence continues at coordinate 149,128 of ONZH01026721.1, forward strand.
GAGAACTGCAAACTAGCAGACTACAATATTCACTATGCACAGAGGAAAACTGCTACAGTGACATATAATGGCCATAAAGTGTTATTCCTAATTTACACACACTGTACTATCGATTCATGCAAAGTTTGTTGAAAGGTTTATGACGCTTTCAAACAACCTACTGGTTCAAGAAAAAGTTAACTAACCGAAGAATCAACAGAACAGTTAACTGGTGCCCTTTTTCATTTATTTAGCTGCAGGTCCACCAATTCCTGGGCTCCTCTTCTGCCATCCAAGATTCTCAGACTACCTCATGCACACTGGCCCTATAGTAGTCCACAACAATATCTACTGCATTCAAAAGCTGTGCTGGCCAATCCAGGAGTCGGCTGGTTAAGCTGGAAGTGTCTTGATTACCAAATGCACAATGCTTATCCGGTATTCTGAGAATCGGTGTGGCAGTTTTTAATGACCGCAGAGGAACTTGGTAGATCAATAGCTTAAAAAATTAAAAGGAGGGTACCATCTAAATGTACTTCTCCTTCCCCTGTAAGTGGGATATTTTTTTTCCCCCTTGAACTAGAAGGTTACTTTAACAGGGACCTGCACCATGCAAATGCAGTGCAATGTGCAGGCAGCATCTTCTAGAGCGGTCACTGAAAAAAAAAAAAAACCTTGGTTCTGAGCTCAGAAAGAGCAGAGATTTCAGTGAACAAATTACAAGTTTCTCGTGAATGGCATTGGAGGTACACAGCACCATGGGTGTATGCCCAGCTGCCACTAAGAGGCTGACACTAGAAAGGAAAAGTGTTGGCTCCGCCCAGGTGGGCTATACCCTCTGCACAGACACTGAACTAACCAGTTTTAGTCTAGTGTCCGTAGAAGGCAGACACGACCTGCTGTTTTTTTGCATGTCTTGCTGCTTTATTTTTTTTATTTTTTTTTTAGGCCTCTGCCTGCTACAGGATGAGTCTTCATCGTGGACGCCACTTTAGTAGCACCCCCTGCGTGTGCGTCCTTTGGTACCTCGCCGGTCACCCAGTCCCCCAGTACTGCATCCGCAGTGGCATGCCAGCAATCCCACGTAAGTGAGAGTTTGCCAAAGGGGTGACCCTGCGGTGCCTGATGTAGGATGGTGAATATTATTCCCCCTGCGTCCTTGTCATAGTTTTTCCTGAGTTAGCTCCCCTCTTTGGCCAGGCAGTGGGGGTCACTTCTCAGGGTTCCCTGGAAGATTCCCCCCCCCCCCCCCCACCATCCTTCTCCTTTCTGGTCCCCTTTTCTGCCTTTCTGGGGGGAGATATTCCTTTGGGGTTGGGGGGCCTTTGTTCCTCATTTGGGCTCCCTTCTTCCCACTGGCCACCCATTCTTACCCCTAGCCTTCCCTACTACTTCCGGAGGGCCTCTGGTATCCCGTGGTTATTCCCGCCGGTGGCACACCTTTCCCGGTCGCTTTTTCTTCTCGAGGCCCTGGCTTTTGCCTAGACTAGGTAGCATCCTCCCCCGCCCCCTCCTGGCTTCCCAGGCTTTTTTCTAGGCCCCTCCCCGCTTCTCTCTGCTCTGTGGAGGGGTCTCCTTCCCCTCCTCCTACTCCAGGCAAGCACTCCTGCTGCAGCACTACTTCGGGGACACAGCGCCTGGGGTCTGGTAAGGCCTCTGGCTGGGTTTTTTTTTTTTTTTTTTTCAGGCTCCGATTTCGCTCTCGTGTCTTCTGCCAGAGAAGACTCCCATTCCCAGCCCACCCTCGGGGTCGCCACGTATTTTACATGCGCCTGTTGTAATAAGCTGCCATGTGGTCAGCCTGACCCCGTCTCCGTGCAGTGGCTTGTTCCCTGGCCCCTCAGGATAACCCGCCCCCCCTCCTTCGGCATCGGGTACTCCTGAATGGTCCTATTCCCTATCCCAGGCCATAGGGAACCTTGCCAGACTCTCCCAATCCATGGTGGTGTTGCTGGACCGCTTGCCTGCTAAAATTGCGGCCGCCTCTGCTCCTCCCAGAGACCCAACCAGCCCCCCACCCCTCGCAACCAAATCTGCTTTCATGGCGGCAGGCACCGCTATCCGTCCCACCTTTGCGGCGTCATGGGTTGCAAAGGCATGTGTAGTCTGGTCCAAACAACTTATCCGGTCCTTGCCCCCTGGTTCTGATCAGGATGACCTTCATCTCCTTGCTTCTCACCTTCTCCAGGTGTCACGATATCTTTGAGACGTTTCTCTGGAATCAGTCCGCCGCCACATGTCAGTGTACAGGTCTGAACGGTTTCGCTCCTTTTGGGACGACGACTCCCGTCAGGACAATATGTCTGCTTGGCCCTCCTTCAAGGCCAAGTTCTCATGGCACGCCTGCCCTAAGCCTTCCAAGCCCCAGTCAGCAAAGCCTTCCTCTGCATGAAGGGTTTCCCCCCCGCTCGAGACGCCTCCTAGAGTGGGGGGTCGGTTGCTTTCCTTTTGGGATTCCTGGAGCACAAGCGTGGACAACGCTTGGGTTCTGGAGGTAATCTCGTCTGGATACAAAATAGAGTTCACCGCCCTTCCCACAGGTCGGTATTTCCAGTCATCACCACCCAGGTCCCCCTCCCGGATGGCCACTTTTTCTCAGGCCAATTATTCTCTTCACGCATACGGAGTGATTGTCCCTGTCCCGACCTTGGCGTGCTTTCAGGGGTTTTACTCAAACCTTTTCGCCGTTCCCAAAAAGGACGGTTCTCTCTGTCCCATTTTGGATCTGAAGGCTTTCAATCTTTTCGTCCGGGTCCGTCACTTTCGTATGGAATCCCTCAGGTCAGTGATTGCTTCCCTAGAGGTGGGCGAGTTTTTGTCGTCCGTCAACATCCAGGACACTTATCTACACGTCCCCATCGCGCGCTCTCATCAAAAATACCTTCGCTTTGCGGTGGGTTCTCTTCATTTTCAGTTCGTAGCCTTACCCTTTGGTCTGGCATCCGCTCCAAGGGTCTTCACGAAGGTGATGGCTCCCCTCATCACACACCAGGGGGTTTGCGGTGATACCCTATCTGGACGATCTTCTGGTGAGGGCTTCGTCCTGGGGAGGACAACCTGTCCAGTCACATCACCCTGTCCCTGACCGGTCAATACTGGTCAGTACAAGGATATCCCTCTTGTACTTAACTACCAACATGTTCTCATTGAGGAGAGCACGGCTGTCTCCTTTTCTTAGTGGTTGCCCTACCAGGGATCTAGGGAGGCCTCTCTGATTTTTGCGTACTGTGCCGCATGCCACAGTACGTCTGGAAGTTAGGGATTGGAACAGTGGTAGACTTGTGTAGTAATTATCTATGTAGAGATCGTAACCCTTATCTAGCAGTGGGTGCAGCAAGTCCCACACAATCTTCCCACTAACTCCTAGGCCAGGGGTGCATTCTGGGGGTTCAAT